>JAKUCM010003429.1:0-56442 GCA_023374145.1 Lepidium sativum
TGTTCAATACAGCGACCAAAAAATTTTGTAATATAAAAAGATTCCAGTTCCTAATATAAAATAGATTCATATTCCTAATATAAAAAACATTATTAAAACTAATCTCTGTATAAACACAAGCAACTTTTTTTTCCAGTCTTGTCGCATGGAGCTCCAAAAACGTCGGTGGAACAAAAAGATGCCAACCCCTCACTGCAATGAACTTGATGATCGAGGATTTGTTATTAGGCAACATCATTCATTTTTCCTTCACATTCATGTTTTGGTGTCTGTCATATGCTTCTTACTTGTGATTCTTATGTACCATGGTTTTCATCTTCTCCACATTGAGAAGATGAATTTCCAATATATAAGACAAGTGAGGATCTTAAAGATGGTCATACGCATGGAACCCTTGTCCCTCGTAGAAAACCGAGATCTCATATCTTTGATTCGTCACAAAAGCCACTGTTAGATTTTTCTATGGTCATGCAACAATCAATAATGTTTAGTATTTTGTTTGTTCGACACAATACATGCAAATGCCGATCTGATGTCAGCTCAAAACTGGCCCACGTTCCATGAAGACTGACAGATTTTTGATGGTCTAGAGATTCTTCTTGGGGGCTGAATGTGTAAAATGTAAAGTGTCATGTGTAGTGAGAAGATCTATAAGATCTATAGACCGTAAAGAAGCAAATGTTCAATCAACCATGTATCATGGAAGGAAGAAGAAAGAAACCAAAAAAAACCTCCACCTACTCGAATGAGGACAACCTAAAATGGGAAACATCAAAACAAAGGCAGTCATGATGCCATGTAGAGTTTTAGGTTCGATTTTGATTTCATCTTTAACTTTCTTTGTTTTTTTGTTTCCATTTTTGGGTAGTTCTCATTCGGATAGTTGCAGGATTCCTTAGTTTTTTTCCCTTCTTCCATGATACGTGGTCGATTGGACATTTATTGTTACAGTCTTATTTAACTTCTTTCTCTTTCCTTTTCCATGAATACGTTTTGGATCATCTTTAATCGTCAAATAAGTTGGAGGTATTAAGCAATATAGAGTTTCTAACATATAATCATATTTAATTTTGTTTGTTGAAAGTGTTGGAATCTCATAACATAGGAAGTTATGAGATTAGGTAAGGGATAAGCTTTTTCCATCTATGATAAAAATATGAGTAGTAACAACATTCAAATTCCAAGGTATGACTAACTTACAATAACTTTACCTTGATGAATATTTGACTCATGACACTTTTTTCAAGATTTTCTTTTGAGTTATATTCCTCTTTTCTTGTCATGATTGCCTGTTGAATCATCTTCTATGCTAGATTCAAAGTCCTTTGCACCTAAAATAGAGAAGAATAGAGATATGAAATAGAGTATGAAAATTAACTAAGACGAGAGTGATAGGAGTTTGTGAAGCTTGAACCAAATTGACATTCTTGGCCATTAAAGGAGTTGTGTCTACATCCTTCGAATCTTCCATTGTTGTATCCATCAACTTTGCGTCTTCTTTTTTGTCACCTATACAGACATACACACATGCATCATTTTCATTAACTAACACAACTTCGGATCTCTACCATATTTTTTGTTATCCGTAGATTGGTTTAATCTCTAAAATTCCGAGTTTGAAACTAATTCACTAACCTAACCTTAATTAAAAATCAGTGTGTATCCAAGGAAACAAATATTGATGAAGTAACTCTCAGGGAAGTGACAAAAATGAATGCAGTAGTATGTTTGGTGTTCTAGAGAGCAAGAGATCGTGAGAGAGAGAGAGACTAAAGTAGAGTACGTGACAAATAGGTGATTTTGGTAATTTTGCATGCCTTGGTTCTTGTTGTTTGCTGGTTGATGGCGACCAGCGACCGCGATAAAAAAATAATTTTTTATTCGTTTGACAGTCGCTGAGGGTAAATTAGTAATTTTAAATTCTAGTCGCCGTAAATCGTTAAATAAAATAGCGATTAAAAATTGTAATCGTTGGTCGCTGCGACCGATCGCTGAACCAGCGACCACAAAACAAACATGTTTTGGTCGCGGTCGCCAGCGACCAGCAAACGAACAAGGCCTTATTTTTATAACTTCTTGGTTCAGGTCAAGCTTCTTTGTTCTTGGATGTATATATTTCACAATGTTACAGCTAGATTATGAAATTCATGAAGAACTTCCAGAAATCATGTGGTCTTCAAGTTCTATCTTCAAGGTTGTGTTAGTTGCACGTGCATGTCTTGTCTGATGTTTATTAAGTTAGGTATGTCTTCAGGATATGATTCAATAAAGTCGAGCTACATTTGTTTTCCATTTCAGAGACCAACTCCAAACTTGTAATGTCAAATTTACTAAAACTATATTTACAAATAATTGAAATATAAAATAATATATTATTTGTGGTCATCAAAACTCATGTCAGCTTCTATATACATCAAACCGACAAAGGAAAGACTCAAAAGAGAATAGAGTCAAATGATTTACAAATTTATTTATTATTGACAAGTTGACTGGTCCTAAATCAACAAGTTATGAATATTAATTACTCATTAATTAATAATTAACCATTGATTACTGATTAGTGGCCAGGAAAATCGTATACAGTTCATCTTTGTGGTCATAGTTATACTCAGTGGCTAAATCTTAATCTCTTAACCCAACAATTAGCTACACTAAACACAATAGCATAATCGTACACCGTCAGTAAGATGAACGGTTGTGATTTTATTTCCACTATCAGCTAATACACACCGTCAGATTCTCGCTCTTTTAGAGATTAATTTAGATGTTACCATGGACCATCTGTGGATAATCATTTTTATTTTATTTTTTTGGTCTTATCAATGCTTCACATAAATTTTCGTAGGTCCCTTGCTTTAATTGCTTTATTTGTTCAATCATATTCTTTTGTTAAATTTGTGTTGTTTATCTTCAACAATAGCGTTGAGCTCTAGGAAAGTGTTTGATTTCAGAAAAAACTTCATCTTTGTCTTCTACAGGTTTTTACTCTCTTTGTGTCCTTATTGCGATCTCGTTCTTCGTTTTGATTACTTAATTTTTGGTTTCTAAGTTGATCAATCGATCTAGGTTAGTGTATGTAGCTTTTGGGTAATTTCAATTTTTGTGTCAAAAGGGGTTTCTGGGTTTCGTTGGGATTTAGGATTTTAGTCGCCGAATTGTATAATTTCTGGCATGAGGGACATGATTTGACTGATAGATGAATATCTGTCTTTTAGTACTCTGTTGGTTTGATGAATTTGTGGGGATTTTGATTATCTGAGTTTTAGAGTTCATATCTGGGATTGGGTTATTCGATATCAGTGGGAAGCTTTGTTTTTTATTGTTTTCTGATTATTATGTATCTGCAGGCGTGAAAGGATTGGCAAAAAGCAGTTGCAAGCAAGAGCATGAGCATGAGCTATGTTCCTCGTTAATCTCACCATGAAATTCTGAGAAATTGAGAATAAAAAGAGAACGAATTTGAGTCATTTTAGAATTTTAAGAAGATGGTTTCGATGGAGGATCAGTTATCTCATTCAAATTCTTCTCGCTTCCCGTTATCAACCAGCTTCTACGGTTCATCGTCGCCATCTGCGGCTAGAATAAACCGTCAAGCTGGCCGGTCGATGAGGACTGTAAGATCTAATTTTTACCAAAGCGGCGATCAATCTTGCTCATTCGTCAGCTCAATTGGCGATAAATCGGAATATGCGTCAGAGTTCCTTTCGGATTCTGTCATTGACATGAGACTCGGAGAGCTTGCATTGAAGAACAGCAATTCACTCAATTCACACGCTTCTTCAGTGAAAGAGGAAGCATTTCTGGACATTTCTCAAGCCTTTAGTGATTTTTCTGCATGTAGTAGTGATATCTCTGGCGAGCTACAGCGTCTTGCCTGCTTGCCTTCCCCGGATATGGAGAGAAAGGAGAACGTCGGAGATAACGAAGCATCCCCGTATCCAGAGACGGAGAGGGAACCGTGTTTAGGGTTTTTGCAGAGGGAAAACTTCTCTACGGAGATTATTGAGTGTATATCTCCTGAAGATCTGCAGCCAACTGTGAAACTATGCATTGACGGACTTCGCTCTTCCTCGGTGGCTATAAAGCGATCTGCTGCGGCTAAGCTGCGGCTTCTGGCCAAGAACAGAGCGGATAACCGTGTGCTGATAGGGGAATCTGGAGCTGTTCAAGCTTTGATTCCACTTCTTCGTTGCAACGATCCATGGACACAGGAGCATGCAGTTACAGCTCTTTTGAATCTCTCTCTACACGACCAGAACAAAGCTGTAATCACTGCAGGGGGTGCGATCAAATCCCTAGTGTGGGTTCTTAAAACGGGGACAGAGACTTCGAAACAGAATGCTGCATGTACATTGCTTAGTCTAGCGCTGTTGGAAGAGAACAAAGGCTCCATTGGAGCCTGTGGTGCGATTCCGCCGCTGGTTTCTCTTCTGTTGAACGGATCTTGTAGAGGCAAGAAGGACGCCCTGACGACACTTTACAAGCTGTGCACACTTCAGCAAAACAAAGAGAGAGCGGTTATAGCCGGAGCTGTGAAGCCGTTGGTGGACCTTGTTACGGAAGAAACAACTGGGCTGGCAGAAAAGGCGATGGTGATTCTGAGCAGCCTTGCAGCTATAGATGAAGGCAAAGAGGCTATTGTAGAGGAAGGAGGGATCGCAGCACTAGTGGAGGCCATCGAGGATGGATCGTTGAAAGGGAAAGAATTTGCGATCTTAACACTATTGCAACTCTGTTCTGAGAACGTCAGAAACCGTGGGTTGCTTGTGAGGGAAGGTGCGATTCCTCCGCTTGTGGGTCTTTCTCAGAGCGGATCAGTCAGCGTTAGAGCTAAGCGCAAGGTAAGAACTTGGCTATCTTGCTGATTTCCTTCGACTTAATTTTTTGGTTAGCTTGAAAAATGAGTTGGCTCTAGCTGCACAACACTCGTAAGTCTATGGTTCGCTAATCTAGCGTGAGATCTCTATCTGATTGTGGGCCAGAATACCCGTATCTACTTTTTGTTAGTTCAAATGAAAGCTGTCTCGGATTTGGTAGATCCATTTAAGGATAAGCTCGATAAGATTCATTGTTTGTATCATGCAGGCAGAAAGACTTCTGGGGTATCTTCGAGAACCAAGGAATGAGGGATGTTCATCAAGCCCTTGAAATGCAACCATGTGAACGTTTCAACAGTCTAGTATGTAATTATACTGAGGCTGAACCGAGGTTCCATACTTTTATTTGTCACAAATGCTAGTGTTAGTTTTCTTTTATGGTATGCAACAATCAATAATGTTTAGTCCTTTGTTTGTTCAACACGGAACAGGCAAATACCGATTATGATGTCAGCTCAAATCTTTCCAACATTCCATGAAGACTGCCAGATTTTGATGGTCCAGAGGTTCTTCTTGGGGCTGAATGTGTAAACTGTAATGTGTCATGTGTGTAGTGAGAATATCTATAATCTCCTTTGTTTGTTTTTGCATATGGATTTGGAGATAATAATTCAGGGAATCGGTGGTCAGTGTAACTTTATGTGCTCTATTGTTATTACTTATTGGTTCAAGTCAAGTTTCTCAGTGCTTGGTCATATATCATGTAAATATTTCACATTGTTGCAGCTAAATTATGAAATTTATGAAGAAATTCCCGGAATCATGTGAAGAGTAACATATCAAATTATAATGTCCTAGACTTGAAGGGTGAAAATCAGACCAAACAGCATTTCAAAACCCTGTGAAAAGTGGTCTTCGTGTTCATTGAGAATGAATTGAACAAATAACTCAGAGCCCCCCCCCCCCCCCGAGTTCTATGTTAGTTGCAGGTGCTAGCCTTGTCTGATGTTTATAGAGTCAGGTATGTCTACAGGATATGATTCGATAAAGTCAAGCCATTTGTTTCCCGTATCAGGTTCCACCTCTTGAATGCATCTCCACACTGCACTGTTGCACTTGAACCCACTTCCAAATGCAATCTGCAGGACCCTATGGCCTTTTTTCATTCTCCGTTTTGCTTCCAAGTAGGAGAGCTCGTACCAGATCGATGACGAAGAAGTATTCCCAAACCTATGAAGAGTCATCTTTGATGGCTCGATGTCTTCTTTTGTTAAGTTCAACTTCGTCTCCATTGCTTGTATCACAGCTCTTCCTCCTGTATGAATGCAGAAATGCTCAAATGCTGTCTTGAAGTTTGGTGTATAAGAAGCACTCGGCTTATAGATCTTTAGTGTCTTGTGAAGAATGTGATGTATTACATATCGAAATTGCTCTACATAAGGTAATACCAATGGTCCCAAAGAAGTTAGATTTACTTTGAGCATATCTCCAGCCACTTTGATTACATCTTTCGTTATCGATACCCCTTGCTTTTCCTCGGAGTCTATGTCTTGATAGATGCATCTGTAAGCTTGATCATCTTTCGCTTTATTTGTCCTAACAACATGCAAGAGCTCATACTTTGCATTTCCTCTGTCATGATCATTGCTAGACATTAATACTGCAGCTGCTCCCATTCGAAAGAGACAGTTAGTAAGAAGCATAGATCTGTCTTTGCCAATGTACCAATGTGTATTAAGCGCTTCTGTGCTCACAATAAGAGCCAAGGAGCCTCTGTGAACCTTTAGCAAGTCGTTAGCCAAACCCACTGCTAGAATCCCAGCTGCACAACCCATCCCGGACAGGTTAAAGCTCTTGATATTACTTCTCATATGAAATTTGTTAATGACCATTGCACTAAGAGATGGTGTAGGTGAATGCAAACTGCAGTTTGTAATCAGTATGTCTATGCTTCTTGGGGCTAGTTTGTTTTTCGTCAGTAGATCTTCAACAGAAGTGAAGAGAGTAGTCATGGTTTCGATTTGGACCGAGGGGAGAGACTTCTTGAGAGGTATTTCCGTCAAGGAAGGAGGAATGCTGGTTTGGTTGCTTAACCAGGACCTCTCAAGTATCCTGGCTTGGAAATCAATATTCTTTAGATCAAGCTTGTCATCGAGATAGATGGTCTCGAGAAGAGTAGACATTGGGATGCGGTATGTGTCAGGTGCTCGGTAACAAGTGAAATCAAGTAAGTAAACTTTGACTCTTCTTCTAACTCTTTGGTAGATCAAAAGAAATACAAGCAAACAAACAATGATCTCAAAGACAGAACCGCTTGAGTTGAGAAGTGTTGTTAGCTCTGACATGATTGAGTAGATAGGTTGACTCTGTATTGATGATAGCGCAGTATGGTGGTTTTACACGAAGATATAAGAGAATGAAATCATCATGTGGAAGTTGTTGCAGAGGATTTCACTGCGTTAGGTAATGAAATGTGTTTTTGCAGCATTTTTTGTGTGCTTTTGTAATAACAGTTAGTCACACAACACGTCTTCTAGCTTTGCTCACTTGGGTCGTATGGTCTTAAGAAGTTTACTAATAATGCTGGTTTGGTTGCTTAACTCTGATCTTTATTCTCTAATATCATAGATTTGTATGAATCTGCATCAATCCAAAACAGTCCAGCCAACAATTGTTGTTTTTAATTATATCCGAGATAAACCAACAAAAGAAAGAGAATAAGGTCAAATGGTTCTGTAAACTTCATATTTTTCTTTACAGAAACTGCAAAAGATAGAGATAATTACTATATACTAATTAAATGAAGTATACAAGGAGAAGTTAGTTTGATTAAGTTAGTAATTTCTTTAAAGCTCGAGTTTGGATTATAGATCGAATCAATTAGATATTTAGTTTATAGATCAGGCAAATCACTTAAAACATTGAGTTTATGGTTGAGTAATTTTCGAATTTTCTACAAATTCTTGAGTGCATATCTTTCCTATATTTTCTATTTCAAAATCTTGAAAATATTGATTTTTTAATCTTCTTTTTTATGTATTTATGTTTTGTCTTTGTGTCTTATTAGGTAAATACATGCACTATGTTAAGAAACTGATAGTGTAATTGTATTGGCAATGCATTTTTTTAGATACTATCTAGTTTGTTTTATTGAAAATATGTATCTGATATATTATACGACAAATAAAATAGTAATACGAAACTTTTATTACATAAGTGAATGAATAATATGTTTTCATATAACTTTGTGTCATGACATTTTCTTAAAATTAAATTTGTTTAAAAAAAAAATATTTTGACTCTCATAGACCAATATCCAGACTTCGCTACGAATCAAACACTAAAACCTATATGTTTGCTTGTGTTAATAATCAATCAAAAAGTCATTATCGTGATATATGTGTTAATACAATTTCTAGGTTCGAGCTTCTCCTATATATCACAACTATGTGTGCATTTGAAGGGTTTTCGCGTAGTTTTCCCCTAATTTCTAGTTGTAATCGGTTTAGGATAGATGTAATATTTTATCCAAATTCAAATCATCCGAGATATATATTTCAAAAAATCTACCCATCAATCTTGTCCTTTATGTAACACCTAAGGCTATTTAGTTCCCTTGTCTAAAAGAAAATAACCAATGGGGAACTACACAATGTTTTGAGCAAAGAAAGATAAAACGCATGCCGTTCTAATAGACGTAAGAGAACATCTAGCTTTTAAGATTACTGGCCTCAATAATGACAAGTAGGTTTCAGCAATTACAGACACTTTAGATTCTGGTTCGTATTGGCAATAAGTATGAAAACGATGGACGAAGTTAGAACGCAACACATGAGCAATATGGTCATTGAGGTATTAAATGGATGGGTTTGACCCATCATGAATAGTATTTATAGACCCAACACGTTCTTGTCACTACATGATTGAATCAGATGGGTCGGCAATAAATCCATTAAATTCTCTAGAGGTGAGATATTATATCTGTGGACTTCGATTACTTTTTCAAGTTTATTATGAGCGACAATTTCGGAATTTTGTTCAACAATTAACGGTTATGTTCTATTATTAATCAGTTTAGAGAGTGACTACTCAGTGGTGGACGGATTAAGTTTTGGTTGTTTTTTCTTTGATAAACAATTAAATCGAATTCAAACATTCTTTTTTAAAATTCCAAACAATATAATGTAGAAATTATCGATTTTTTAGAAACAAATTTTAGTAAGAAATGCAGTTGAGATGGAGTGACCCGATTAAGTATTTTTATTCAAGATTGTTTTCTAAAGTTTTTTAGGAAAAAAAAAACTATACAAATATAATGCATTGTCATCTCTCAATTTTTTAAAATTATAACAAATAATATCTCAAATCAAAATTTTAGAGTTTAAATTTTTTTATTTTTTTTTATTTTTTAGACAAAAGAAAAATATATTTTTAATTTTGAATATTTAATTAAGATATCTCTGAGCAAATAGCTCTTATGCTAGTGGTCAGCGGTAAATCCACTTAAGACAACTCATTTACACAATTAGTGATCGAGTCCCCGCCTACATTATGTAGGATTTTTGTTACTAGGTCGGTCAATTGTGTCATAATGTAATTTGCCGATGACAAAAAAAAAATTAAGATCTTTCTGAAAAGATGTATGAGAAATTGTGTTGCAAACTGATAATTTTATATAACTAGACCTGCATATTTTAAGATGAAGTATAAAATTGCAAAAGATAGAGAATTAAAGAGTTTTTTTTCACAGACAACCCAAAATGAAACCAAAAGTTTTGGTATTGCAATTTTTTTGTCATTTGTATCATACAAAACTATTTAAGAAAATATGAAAATAGTTAAATTCAATGCTAGCCTGTGTCTCTAAAGAGATGGAGCAAGTAAAGAAAATGCCTTAATATTTTTATTAAGATCTTGACCTCGTGAAAAATCCTACTAAAAAAATTGATCTAATAACACATCATTAGGCTTTTAAGTATTGATACATAGTGATTAGTCTTTGAATCAAAATGAGTCCACATGCAAAAATACAAAACAAATAAAAACAGACAAGAGTGAATGAGAAGAAAGGCTTTAGCAGAATTGCTTATTATGTAGTTTCATTTCATGGACCCCTTAATGTACTATTTCTACACGTTATGTACTAACAAATCTTATGTTTGTTTTGTCGTTAATCAACTTAACAATATTATTGATGTTTGAAACCAAAATTTTGCACTGTGTTTTGAGCTTTAAAGATTAGGTGATCAGTACAACTATTATTAATGCCTTAATTTTGTGATTTTTTGAGAGAAAAAAAACAAATTTTTATTGGGGACCATGGAATCATAATGCATGTGCAAAGGCATGTGACTTTTTGATTCACTCATTTAACACAAAACATACACTTTAAAGTTAGTCAAAACTCTTCAAAACCTCTTCTTTGACTGGCTTTTCCAGTGGATTTTGATTAATATTATAATTATTGCTTCTAAAACACACATCATAATCACCAACATAAAGCAACAAAATTCTTCTTAAATTTTTTTTGTTTTATTTTAATTGTCATTTTTATTTTTCAATGTATTTTTAATATAAATGAACTTCGTTTATCAGTAATTAAATAAATAAAATATTTAAAATTATAATAGTCAATCATTGGTATAATAGAATATTTAAACATTGTTTATTTGCTTTATAACGAAACTTTTTTTCGACACATTTGGCAAAAAGAGTCACTTGTATACAATTTCATTACTCAAGCGGTATTAAGATAGATAATGTTTAATATTAATACACAATATTTAAACAAAATTTGTTAAATTACTTAAAATATAGAGAATAACATAAAAACAAGATTATTTACTGTTATGCCATCCATCATGCAAACAATATTTTGCAACATAAAGCAATACAGATGGTTGAATTCCAAAGAGAGACTAGAAACCAAACAAGGATTAAAATAAACATAAGAGAATAAGACAAACAGAAGTAGCTCAAGTATCCTAAGTTTTATGTTTGACAAAAGGTGATGATGAACATAGATTAGTAGTGACATTACAATACTAATAAAATTATCAAAAGATCATCAACCAAAGAAAACACCTAAACATAAACACATTGATGAAAGAAGATAAAAACTAATTATAATGTATTTTCTTGTTTTAAGAACTTACTGAAAGACAAGATTGAAGTTTTCATTTTTTTTTAGGTTTAGCTTCTGACAGCTAGCAAAGAAGGAATTGCACCCAAATTTTGATTTGTGTTCTTGCTTGTAGAATCTGAAATTGTACGGCCTCTTTTACCAGAGCTTGAAGAAGAAGTAAAAGCTCTCATTGGACTTGCAAATGCCCAACCCCAACCTCTGTTTCTTCCTCCACCATGAACTATGTTATGATTATGATGTTGATGATGGTGATGTTCAGTCGATGATGCTGATACCCATGATGAAGATGAAGAAGAAGAAGAAGATGATGTCATTATCATAAACCCACCAAAGATCCCACCACACCTCACCATCTCCCTAACACCATTACTAGGGTTACTGACTTTTCCTTTGTTATTACCTTCTCTTTGTGACTCAACTCTTCTCAAAGTACAATCACCAAACCCATTTGTGATCCTTTCAAAGAAATCACCAGAAAAGCTTCTGCTTCCACACCCAACAGATCTAGATCTCGACACTTTCCTCTCACTTGGTGTGACTTCAATGTTGGGACTTCCATCTTCTTCTACAATCACATCAATGCCGTTTCTGTTACTACCAACTCCTCCATTCACTACTCTCTTTGACATTGAAGAAGATGACGATGAAGAAGACGAATATCCTCTTGTTGTAGTCTCTGTCAAGTCTCCTTTCTCTGTTTTCGTTTCAGTCTGGTTTGTGGGTTGATGAAAGTTTTCAACTTTCTTACTGCTACTATGGTGTTTAGAAGAGTGAAGATGAAAAAAAGACCAAAACCCATTTCTCTTTCTCGGACTCAGATCTGAATCTCCGTACATTGTCTTCGTTGTCCTCGTTGATTGGCTTCTCTTATAGACAATATTCGCCGTAGAAGAAGAAGACGAAGCTGTAAGCATCTTCTTCTTCCTCTTGGCCAACAAAAACGGAAGCTTTTTGTTGTTGTTGTTGCTGTTGTGGTCGTTTGTGACATTTCTGGTTCCAGCAACGGAGAGAGAAAGAGAAGCAGAGAGATTTGCAGTTGTTGTGCTACCTACAGAGTCAGATCTGAAGGAAGGAGAAGATGAAGATGAAGAGGAAGAGAGATGTTTAGGAAGTGGGAAAGATGAAGTTACAAGCTTTCCAAGCTTTTCTTGGAGACAAAAAGCACAGATCCCACCTGGGTTTTTAGTAAATGGATGGTTTATACATTGCATACCATCACCCATATCTTGATCCTTCACTTCCACCATTGATAACCAAAAAAGCTTTGAGCTTGCTATGTGGTGGTGCGTGAGATGAACGGAGAAGGAAAGGTTAGAGCTTGCTGGTTTCAGAATAATTTGGTCTCTTCTTTTGAGAGAAAATGGAGGAAATGAAGAGAGAGAGGGGTAGAGTTCCCAGGTGCACGTGGGATACTGACTGGTTATTGTGGTCTCGTTCTTGTTCTCTCTAAGCTTTAGTTTCTTTGATTTGTTTTTGGTAACATATTTCACTCAGCTCTTCAAATCTTCCAAAAGGTTTCTTTAACAAATCTTCTTTTGTTTCTCTCCATAATTAAGGATGGACTAAAAAGGCTTTATGGGTCCATTACCAACCTCACCTCCACGTAGACTTTTTTTCTTCTAATTTTTTTTTCTAACATTGTGCCACAAATGAGCGACCCATTAGTCAAGTTCTTACAAATGCAAGTAGGGGACTCGATCTCAGAATCTTAAAAATCACATTCTCATTACGTTTGGTTCTTATAGACTTACCACATACTACTTGCTTTATTTTTTTCTAGTTTAGATTATTAAATTTGGGGAAGAGTAATAGAATAAGACATATTGGTTTTACTTGATTGTCTAATCCAATCTCAAATGAGGATGTGATTTTTAAAATGGGGAATTGTCGCTTAATCTTTGTTAAGAAAACAAATTTGTATCAAACTCTAATAATTTAATATAATAATTAAAAAAACAAATGAGATAGATTTTAGAATATAAAGTAAGTTTTGTTAATCTAACGAATTGATAAAACCAAATTTATTTGATATCTGATTTAAAAGTGTTTGTAAACAAGTGTAATACTTTATTTTGAAAAGTAATTTGATCATACAATAATTTTGTTACACACAATAAAAGAAAATTGAAATATATTTTTAATTACTAATATTTAAGATTTTATAAATATATGGTTTATGAGTAAAAATATACAAACAATACAGATTATGTAACAATTTACAATTACTTCTCATATTGATCTCTGGTTGTACAAATGAGGTGTCTTAAATGGATTTATCGCCGGCCAATAGACTAATAGTCATTTGCGACAAAATTAACATTTTTAAACACCGAATTATCATCCCAGAACCCGTTACCAAAACCCAGTATCAAGCTCTATAAGAAGATATTACATATATTAGAATGGAAATGAACATCATTTTCTTAATTCTTGCAATATCTTTAAAATGCAAATAGTGAGCATTGTCTTAATTTCATTAGGTCCCTAAGCCCATTACAGCTCAGGCCCAAATAATTCTTCCTCACGAGACTCGATTCAGTTGGAACCTATACTTGGTTAATGCCACTAGTTATATATATGTATCTGGGCTTCATTTATCAACTTATGCTCGTCTCTTGTTTGGGCCTATTTGACCTTATGGTGTCTCTGATTATTGTAGTGGGCTTTGCTTTTTTATCATGTTGTTGTGATATATTTCTATTTGACAACAAAATTGCATTGTGTGTGCATGTGTGATAAGCTGAATTTTGCATTAAGACTGATGGTTTTATTAAGGAACATAAATCTAATGGTTAAATCCACTCTCATTAAAATATCATAAGCCTTATCCGGAAGTTATATGTTCGTAAACGCAAAATTGGGATTATAAAAAAAGCAAGTAAGTGGTAAAATGGTTATTAAATTCACAATTCCCTAAGCTACATCTTATTTAATTTTAAAGTTTGCATTAAACATATATCTGACGTATCTAATGAGTTCATCAGCTTTATATTTTCACAGGCTGTATAATTTAAGTCAGGCATGCAATAAGAGCCATTGTTAATGAAGTATAGCAGGTGTAATGTGAAGCCAGTGTCATGCTTAAGCTACCTCAAGCTTTGGACAAATAAATACATTTTAATTTTAGAATGATAAAAAATTTCAAAAATATACAGTAATATTAATAAAAACATAAAGTTATTATCTATAAAAAATATTTAAAGAAAATTTTAATTGTTACAAATAAAATATAAAATAATCAGTTAACATAAAATCACTTTATATATTGGATACAAAATAAAATTTAAATTTTAATTCCACTTTAACAATCACATGTAGTATCAGTAACATCTAAAATTTATCTTTCTTCTTAATTATGCACAAAACTAAACTTTAAAATCTAATTCTACCCGAACTAACATATATAGCATCAAAAATACTCAATTTACCAAGATGGTATTTTTTCAACAGTGCTATGTTCGGGTTGATTTTTTCAGGCTTTCGGTTCTATTGATTTAAGACTCATTCGAGAATTTTTCATTTTTTATTCGGATTCAGTTTGGATATAAATCAAGTTTGAATTTAATGTTTCTATTTATTTTCATAAAATTTGAAAATTCAAAATCAGGTAGAATCAATTTTTAAAAATTTTGTATGCAATTGAGAAAATGGGCAAATTTTGTATGTTTCTGATACTATATGTGACAGTTCTGGTGAAACTAAAGTTTTAATTTTAGTTTTGTGTGCAAATAGCAAACTCTTCAATGTTAGGTACATTCATAATTATATAAAAAAATTTGGGGTATAATTAGATAACTCATCCTAAAATATATGAATAGTATGTTTCTCAAATAAATATATGTACATTTATCTATTTTAATATCTAATATTACCTATTTTTTTATAAATATTGTGGTTTTCTAAATTCAATGATTTAGGACAAATGCTCAATTTAATTGCCTTAAGGCACAACACAATGTGAAGACAGTACCTTATTACTAATGTTGAGATTCGTTAAGTTTTTTTTGTTGCATTAAATTCAATTCAATTATTATTAATTATTAAATTCACCGTGCTTTTAGTTGGTGTTTAAGATGAGAAAACTAACAACTCTTCTATCTAAGATTCGGTTTTTCTCTTCTACAATTATATAAATTAAATAGAAAAGTTTAAAAAATAAATTTTATGCTATATATCAAAGTATGGCTAACAAATTTTTTTATTTAAACACACTTTGAAAGTAAAGACAGGTAAGGGACCTCACTGTCTATTCAGTCGAATCCTATGAATGTGGAGTACTAATCACTTACATTTTATGGGACATTTTACATAAAGACAAAGTGAATATTGCAAATAGTTTTCCCCACATTATTCCATAACTTCGAAAACACAAGAATCTTGTGATTTTTGACCAAATTATAAGGATATACATACAATACTTATGATTTTCAATATAAAAGATCCATACAATAAATTGTAATGAAAATGCAATATAATTTCATAACTGAATATAAGTAAATTAACACGTTTGAAATATTACACATATATTACAACTAGAAATATTTTTTCAATGATTACAATTAATATATACATCAATTATATAAGCTTTTAATTTGATAATAGTTAAATTTAATTATCGTGTAAACTCAGGAAAAAAAGAGATATGAAGTAAAAAAGAGAAGAAGAAGCATATTTGAAAGAAAAAAAATCAGATTTGTCACATTAGCATGGATACAGAAGACACTTGTCTCAATTATCAGTCGACATTTATGTGTGTTGAAGCAGGTAACACATCACAGTTCATCGAAGACAGATCATTGACACGACCACATATTAATCTGATGCTACCACTCGATCGCTGTTGCAGCACAATAACGAGCACTAGATTTACGAAGGAACTAACTAGTTTTTTTCATTTGATACAACTTAGAAAAATACGTAAATTTCAGTGATACTAACTTAGAGTATCTCCAAAAATAACCTAATGAAGTTTTGAACACTACAATTTTTTTTTTGTCAGCCTATAAAAAACTCTTAAAATTTATATAGTAACACTCTATATTTGAATTTTAATATTTAAAATTTGATTTTTTCTCTCTTATATTCTAGTCCCTAAACTTATATATTTTTTAAAAAAATAGTTAAGTTGAATTTTTATCACCTAATTCTATATTTCTATAATTTACGTGTAGTACTTACTATAAGGGATAAGGTCTAAATTTGTTAACAATATACGATTTTCTGCTTGCATTTCTTTCAAAACTATATTTTTTAACTGATTTTGGAGAAAAAAAATTAAAAACTTTAAATTTTGACGTGAGTGAAATTTCAAAATGAAATTTTTTATTGGAGATGTTCGTGAGAGAGAGAGTAGCTTTAAAAATAACTTTAAAATCCTTTTCATCATTATTATAAAACTTCAGTATAAAACAGCTTAAAAAGTTATAAATGTGAGTATAAAAAAGGTTAATTTCTCATAATTTTGATTCACAGTTAACTTATTTACAAAGTAAAATATGTAAGTTGGCCAATGTTTCATTTGTCAAGAACAAATATTACACAAGAGTTTGGTTGAAATCGTATAAATAAAAATTCTGTCTATCTATGCATTAAATTTATAATAACTTAAGTGGATTAGAGCTTTAAAGATTCCTCCACACATTGAAGCCAAATTCGCATGAAACCTAGAGAATATCTTTATTTATATTATAAAACAGCATATAGTATTTTATTATTACGTCCCTTTGATTGTCACTTTGTGGATTAGATCAACAATAAACTTTCACTAATTCATTATTTAAGATTACAGTTAATAGTAAATTATTATAAATAAATAAATAAACTGTACTTAAAGTTAGTTCCATCAAACGTTAACTACAGAGTGACCATTACGTTAATGTAAGCAAAAAGATTAAAGTCTCATTAGATACGAAATAAATACTTAGAAAACATTAAATTAAATTTTACTAATAAACCCATAGATAAGCATACTGAAATACCAAAAACACCCTTTTGGCTTAACATTGAAAATAACAAAACGACAAAAACTAGCCTAAGGGTAAAAACGTAAAATCATAGTTTCAGTTCTTTCTCTCTCTGTTTCAATACGCGAAACCGCCTGCTCGGTTACTCTGATCGCGGCGGTGACGCGACGGAGCCGACGTCGGAGAATCAGATTTCTTAGTTGTAACAGTCATTAAAGAACAATACTCTCTCTTTAAGCTTTCTTCTTCATCCATAATCATCTGCTTCGATCTACACTCCACGCTACAGAACGCTCTATCTCCTCTATCAAATTCAAAACGAAACAAAATATAAACACAAACAAAAATTATAAATCAACAAATTCGCCATGTTTAACTTACTTATACATGTAGATATCTTTCGCTGGTAGAAGTCTCATTCTACAGAGAAAACAATGTTGGAGAAATCCAGAATCTGGACAACGACGGAGATTAACCGTTTCTGTTGCGGCGGAGGAAGCGATTCCGGTGATAATAACGGTGGATTTGTTGACAACTTGATGCGGTTTGGGACTAATAAAACCGTCAGTGAAAGATTTGTTAGTACTCTCGAGAACAATACTTAGTCCCACCATTTTTGATTTTACGCTCTTATTTCATTTTCTGTCTCTCAGGTGTCAATGGCGAAGGGAACAAGAAGAAGAAGGTGAAAGTGTTTATTTATTTATTTATTTAATTAATAAATTTTAAAAAATAGGTGGGACCTACAAGTGTACTATGCGAGGACGATTGATTTGATTTCTTTTGCTTGATATCCTCCACGTGTATCCTTCTTTTCATTACTTTTTTGTGTTTAGCTTTTTACACAATTTTTTTGGGGATTAATGTAATATTATTATCGATTTTTTTTGTCGTTTTCTTTTATTCTATATTTTTTAGAAATTAAACCAATTTATTTCGAGGCCAATGATCTTTTACTTTCACTACTTATTTTATGGTTATCAAATTATCAAAATCCTATGTGTTTTTAGTGTATGCTTTCATTTTTATTGTTTTAAAATTTGGTTGGTTCAATTAAGTCGTATTCCTCCAATGGTAATTTTCAAATAAAAGTAGTCTTGACCACCTAACTATATTAAAAACACTTAATCGAATGCAAAATCTCGTAGGATCCATAAAAAAAAGTTGGTTCGTTCATCAATATGATGTATAAACTAATGTGTTTTGCCATGGAGATTTAGAAGGCCTTCCCAAAACATATTGGGACTCGGTCATGTAAATTGGGCCGACTGTTTTATATCACATCATCTTTCTTAGGTGTTAACTTATTTTCAGGATTGTCTCAACATCAATCCTATGATATTTTATTTGAGTGTAAAAACAAATTACCATGGAGTTACAAATGTTGTTGCCGAGACAACGACTTTATTCATTTGCTGGTCGCTGGCGACTGCGACCAACGATTACAATTTTCGACCGCTGTTTTCTTTTAGCAATATGCGGTGACTACAATTTAAAATTATTAATTTACTCTTAGTGACCAATCACAACAACTGTTAAACAAATAAAAAATTATTTTTTTGTCGCGGTCGCAGTCGCCAGCGACCAGAAAACGAATAAAACCAACATGAGTTTGTAATCTTTTGTATAGGTTTCATTAGGACAACAACTATTGTGTATTAAATTAGTTAAAGAGTGGAATACTTACCTATGAATCACATTCAACATCAACGCATGTAGCATGTTGAGTTTGATATTGAGTTTGTTCAACAATGAGTTGCTAGCTCTCGGCTAAGTTCTAGCTAGTTCGTTATGTACCCTCGTGTGACCACTACTATTTGATATATTCACTTCTAGTTTCTTTATTTAACGACTTCAAATCTAGTATATATATGGGTCACAAAACTCATGACGTTTTTGTAGGAAATTATATCTCTATCAATTTTGACTCCTCTCTAGTTTGATAACCAAGATATGCATGCCTAATGTAACACTTTTTTGTCACTGCAGAAATTTTTTTAGGTTTGAGTATTTTTTCTGG
Organism: Lepidium sativum; assembly: GCA_023374145.1. NCBI lineage: Eukaryota > Viridiplantae > Streptophyta > Magnoliopsida > Brassicales > Brassicaceae > Lepidium > Lepidium sativum. Next base: position 18,946 of record JAKUCM010003429.1, read on the forward strand.
TTCAAGCCAACTATACTCAAACATGTAGTATCCTTGCCTACAAATCTTATATCAATGAAAATTATAAGCCAAGTAATCTAAAACTTCTTAAAAATATCTGTTAAATCAAAACTCTTTTAAAGTATTAAAAAGAAAATGGAAAATAGAGAAGAGAAAGCTTGGATTGGGGCAGATATTTTGAACTAGAGAAAAGCTCATATCAGAAACTCAACGATGTGTAGAGAGAGATAGGTTAGGCAAATGTCTATTGTTGCATGTGTTACGTGTAAACGAAGGGGATCGAGATCAACGGTGGAGATGGAAAGTAAGAGAAAATAGGCACGTGCGAGAAAAGCAAAAGAAGAGAAGAAGAAGATATAAGTGAAGAAAGGAGATATGATATGTTTCCTTAGTATTGGGAACATCACGACTCTGTCTCTTCATCTACTTGTCTTTGGCTTTTCTTCTTGAGTTAGTTAATTTTACCCACGATTAACACAATTTCCTTATGCTCTTATTTTACGATTTTAAATACTATTACTTACAGCAAGCAAATGACATCTAATTTAGTGGCACGCGGTAAATCCATTTAAGATAATGCATTTACATAATCTGGGATCGAGTCATCTGTCTATATAGGAATTTGGCTATTGGACCGGCCAATACTATTACTTACACACATGGATGGTGTTGATTACTTAATTCATGTGCGAGAATTATAACAGTAGTAAAATGTTGATTTTATCTCCAATAACATATGGCTCTTATTTGCAGTTGCATAATTTCTAATGGTGTCTTCTAATCTTCTAAAATTTGGATATCGACATAATACGCATAATAACATTTTTAATACAATTCTGCAAACTTTATATAGGAAGTACATCTTGTAAACATATAAAAATGTAATATTTGGTTCCAAACAAAAGTTGTGGAAGTGATATTAAATTAGTTTAATGCCAATAAAGTTAGTGGTTTAGTGGTACCTTATTCATTACATACATGGAAGACTTAGGTTCAAGTTCAAGAAGAGAAATTATATTTCAATTTTTTTTTAGCGCAACATTGTAGTAGTAGTTGAGGTTGAGTATATGGATGTCAACTTTAGTTTTAAAGTGTAAACTTACAATTCTGCTCGAAATTTATAGAATTGTATTTAAGTTAGCCGACTCTATAATTATCTGAATGATGTGAAATTTTTATTAGTAGAATATTGAAAATCTCGATCCTTTCAAATATAAATGTTTAACATAAAATGTAATTCTCGGTATCATTGATTTATTATCTGCTAAGTATATGTATAGTATTGCCTTTTATTTCTTTGTAACTTTTAACTCACTCCAAGATGAAATGTTATGCTTCGTTAACCAATTTATCTATCTTATAATTTGGCGATCAGTCCATCAAACGCTAAAATGTGTCAAAACAAATTTTTACAAATAATTTTTATTCATGAGTCGTCATGATGATCAAATTTTCACGTAAGCAGTAAGCAGATGTAATATGTTTAAGGAGGGGTGATTTAGAAATATGAAGGAAAAAGCGAAAACATAAAAGAAAAGGTATACATAATTTTGAAGTCGATTCTGGGTTGATACTTACAGTGAGAAGGAGACAAGACATTGCTCTACCAATCATATCACTTTCTACTTATATCTCTCTGGTTTGGGTTTCATAAATATCTCTACCACATTTATTTTAGAAGAAAAAATGTAATTTATCAAAGGTTGTTGTTAGTTCTATGCATATGCATGTAAAATACTGTATTGATTTATTTATTTTTCCGTTATATAGATCGATAAAATTTTGTTCATCGATTATATCTTATTAGGTAGTGTTACGTAACATTTTATAATATAAATTGTAAGATAAATATTTAACCACACTCACACTTTTTTCTGCATTTTTAAGCTAAAATCCTTTTATGGTGAGCATTTTTTATTAGTATTACTATAAAATTGTGAGAGCAACTTTCTGTTCTGAGTTTTAGGTTAGACAATGGACTGAGGAGAAACTCCAGATCTTAACATAATTTATTTTCATAAATTTGATGATTAAACAAATAGATCGAACTTTGTACTAAATTTGATTAGCATGTTGAGAAGAAATTTAATTTGATTTTGAGTTTTTGTTGTTAAATTAATTGACACATGCTTTTACTTTCGTCTGTTTTTCTGACACTTTTGTACGACAAAAAATCAGATTCGATCGGATTCGTACTTTTTGGTTAAGAAATTCTTCTGTTTGATATATACAAATATAAAATAGATTTACCTCGAGTTATAATAATAAATTATTTATGATTTCAGTTAAAAAATTTATTGCATAACTTTATAGATTGTTTTGTAGTACTATATGTACTTAAGTTTGTATTCATACTTGTATATATTAGACCATCAAGGTCCACACACAGAAAAATGGAAACTAAATAGCGAAATAGAGATTTTGTAAAATCTTTTTTATCTGCTCTCGCCAAGCTTTGTAGTGTGGATGATTATGTAATGCTTTTATGCCAGTTTTTGTATATTTTTGTCATGATGTATTATTAGTACTACGTTTTATTAATATTACCATATGACAAGAAAAGAAAAAAAATGATATTTTGTAAATATCCATCATGCCAAACTCGGGATTCAATATTTTTCGTCCAAAAAAAAAAAAACTCAATATTTTTTTTATGAAAGATAAGTCCCGAGTGGCAGGCGATAAGTTCACATAAGGCAGCTCATTTGCACAACCAGAGATCGAATCCCTCTACATACATTATGTAGGAATTTGGCTATTGGGCCAGTCAGTTGTGGCCCAACATAATTTGCCGTTGACAAAAAAAAAAAAAAAACTCCATGTTTGAAAAAAAAAATCTCTTTATAAAGTGGCATCTTCTCTTAATAATAAATCTCTCATCTCAATCAAAACAAACATTAACAATGGTGGTCGAAGGAAACTCAAGTCTCATAAATCTCCAACACAAGTATAACCCGACAATGCCCGAGGTATTTAATTCTATCCAAAATTATTATGTTTCTGTTTCTCTTATTATTTAATATTCTCCATTTAATTTCTAAAGGTTATGGAGGAGATAAAGAGAATATGGGACATAAGTTTTCCGGTGGCCGCAATGAGTATACTAAACTACCTTAAGAACATGACATCAGTCGTGTGTATGGGCCGTCTCGGTAGTCTCGAGCTAGCTGGAGGAGCCTTAGCCGTTGGATTCACCAACATAACCGGTTATTCTGTTCTAGCCGGTTTAGCCACCGGTATGGAACCACTATGTGGTCAAGCCGTTGGTTCTAAAAACCCTTCTTTAGCTTCCTTAGCTCTCAAACGAACCATCATTCTTCTTATTTTAGCTTCTCTTCCTATATCCTTCCTTTGGCTCAACCTTCAACCTCTAATGTTAATCCTTCGTCAACAACAAGATATTACACGTGTTGCTTCTCTGTATTGCTCTTTCTCTTTGCCTGATCTTCTCGCTAATAGCTTTCTTCATCCTTTACGTATTTACTTACGTTGTAAAGGAACTACTTGGCCTTTGATGTGGTGTACGTTAGTCTCTGTCCTTCTTCATCTTCCCATTACAGCTTTCTTCACGTTTTATATGTCACTCGGTGTCACTGGAGTGGCTATTTCATCTTTTCTCACCAATTTCATCTCCTTGTTGCTTCTCCTTTGCTACATCTACTTAGAAAACAACAACAACAACGATGAAACCAGTTCAAAGTCTTTTTGTCTTGATACACCTTTGATGCAGTCTGCTTCAAGGGGCTCTTGTGAAGATGAAGTGTGGTCAACGCTGGTCAAATTCGCTGTCCCAAGCTGTATTGCTGTTTGTTTGGAATGGTGGTGGTATGAGTTCATGACGGTCCTGGCAGGATATCTCCCGGAGCCAACGGTGGCGCTAGCCGCGGCTTCCATCGTGATCCAAACGACGTCGTTAATGTATACAATCCCGGCCGCCCTCTCAGCCGCGGTTTCCACAAGGGTAAGCAACGAGCTAGGAGCAGGACGGCCGGAGAAAGCAAGAACAGCGGCTGCAGTGGCTGTGGGAGCCGCAGTGGCGGTTTCGATGTTCGGGTTTGTGGGGACCACCGTCGGAAAAGAAGCATGGGGAAAAGTTTTCACGGCGGATGGAGTCGTCCTAAAGCTAACTGCAGCGGTTCTTCCAGTGATAGGAGCTTGTGAGCTTGCCAATTGTCCTCAAACCATTAGCTGTGGAATCCTACGTGGCAGTGCAAGGCCACGTGTAGGGGCCAAAATTAATTTCTACGCCTTTTATGTAGTTGGAGCACCAGTAGCTGTTGTATTAGCGTTTGTGTGGGGTTTAGGCTTCATGGGTCTATGCTATGGTTTGCTTGGGGCACAGATTGCATGTGCAATCTCTATTTTGACCGTTGTTTATAGCACAGATTGGGACAAAGAGTCTTTGAAAGCTCATGACTTGGTGGGCAAAACCGTGATTTCACCTAGTGTTGATGAAGTTATTGTCAAATGTGAAGGTCTACCACACTAACAGATTTTTTGCGGGGTTGGTTTCTTAGTACCATATCCATTGCTATTATTGTTTTAAAAGTTTCCATATGTAATTGTCTTGATTGGACAAGGAGAGAATGTAATGGTTATGACCATGACATGAATTTCTATATATAGGGTGGATGAGTGTATATAGAGATACCGAACCACATGGAAAACAAGAGCTAATTGGTCGAATCACATGTGCAACCATGTGAATGTGTACCCATACCAAAATAGGCATCATATAGTGTCCTTGTTACTTCTCTTTTTTATTCTTCACCTTAATTATCTTTCGCAACAACTAGTAGGCTTGCGACTTATAGAAACTTTTAATAGACATTTATATTTTTTCATTCTCATTCATTTCACTCCAAACTAATGTTTATTACATGTTTATAAATTTGTTTATATTATCATTGTGAATGTGTAATAGATTTATCCACATAATTATAAAATATATTAGTGGATCCACTCGTTGAAAATATATTTTGGTAGGGTCTAATTTTCATTCTAAAAATATCTTTGATAACAAAAAATTCCGGGTTTCTGTTGGTTTTGAATAATAGTAATTTAAGTTTTTTTTTCATTTTGAGCTGTTCGATAATGTTATTATATTACGTTCGATAAACATGATTTTTTAGAGTCAAATTCAAATAAAAAAAATAATCCTTAGTGAAAGTATTTTCTCTATAGTATTATAATTTACTTTTTTGTCAATTTTACTTAGTTTCGAATAATAACGTGACCAAAGTAAAAATACATCATTCACAAAACAATACATAAATTAAATTATATTTGGGAGAAGTGAAAGTGAGCTCAAAGAAGATAGGTAGGAGGAGATAAGACGAGAGAAACATCATGTTTTGTTTCCTTTGTTGATAACAAATACTAAAACCTTTTTGAGGTTTTATTATTTTTTAACCTCAAAGTTCATTACATATTCTTCGTACCATGTCGTGCCTTGCTTAACACGTGTCCTTTCATATGTTCTTACTGTTTTCCTTTTGTCTACATAAGCACTTTTGCTCGACCAATTTGTTGAAGTTTGAATCAATCTTAACTCTGATCACTGGTCTTGTCAATCATACGGTTTTCAATAACAAATTAAAGCCTTAAGCGTAAACTTGACACAACAATTATGAGTTTCTATAACAACAGAAGAAACAATTATGAGTTTGTTAGAAATCTAATTCACTACAGTTAGTGGTTAGGAATATGACTAATGCTTTGTAAATCACATGGATATTGGCCTCACTCATAAGCTCACGGAAATGCTTTCACTTGGGGTCAAACTATGTGTTAAATAATTTTTTTATATTATGTATATAGTTTTTTCTTAATAATAATATGTTTATATAACTATACAAGTCAATGAAACTACAAGTATCAAAAATTTATACCATATACAGAAATGTTTTAAGTCGAGAGAGAGAAGGTAGTAAAAGATATATAAAAACAAAACTAAACAACCTAAAATTCGATACCAAAAAATCGTATTTTGTCTCACATGATATTATTAAGAGTTTGAACAATGAATCAAGTATTGTCGATCCAATTCAATAATTACCAAAACCAAATAAAATTTTAAATTAAAGCAAATTAGAGAAATGGAAAGGAGCAAGAAAAGAGTGTAAATCGTCTTTAACTCCTTTTGATATTTATAGTTTGCTTCACTTTGAGATTACAGTTACTCTTGGTCAAATTGAGTGTTGGTTTATTTCGTTTCAGCTTAATATTAGTTATGAAACTCACAGATTGTGATTAATTTTTATATTAAATATTTTTTTCTGTATAGTTTTAAGTTTACAAAACAACTTGTTTTAGTTCTTTGAAGAAACTTAAATTTCATGTGACTTGAGATATTTTCAAAACTATGTGGTTTGAGATATTTTTTAAAATTTTATGTAGACTTCTAGATTGATAATTGAACTTTATATATATCACTTCTAGATTAATAACCCTTAGAATTTAAAATAGTTTGGCAGTCGCATGCCTTGATGTTTGATAGTCACTGGTGTGCATTGCATGTCGTTTTCTCTTTTAAAAAACACATAAATCGGTTCAATAAAATCAAACCGTCTTGAACCAAAATAATAAAATCAAGCGGTTTAAAAATATATCCAAAAAGAGAAGTATTTCAAACGCCAAAAAATTCACAGCAGTTGGCGCTTTCTTCACCAGACCTCACGAAACAGTTTCTTCGCTATCATGGCGATCAAATTCCCTTCACTGCTTGCTCTCTTCTTAGTCTTCTTCTTTAGGGCTGCCTCAAATTCCAAATCAACAGGTTCTTCTCTGTTTTCCTTTTCTCTCCACTGTTATTTTACTCGACGGGAAGGTATGGTTGATTTATAAAGTCTTTGTCATCGTAGATGAATCTGGGCTCCAGAAATTTGCTTTCAGTTGGTCAGATGATAAGAAAAACTTTGAAACTGGAGAAATCGCGGTAATTTTGATCAAAGTTCTGGGAAATTTTGAAAACCAAGTGAACGCAACATTAGGGCAGAGAGCATTTATGCCTACAATTACTGTCAATGGGAAAACTGGTAACAGTTCGTACATTTCTGGGGTTTTGTTGGATCTTGGTGCCGATCTTAGCAATTGGAAGATATTTTTTACTCCAATCACGGTGGGGACTTTCAATCTCGTTATAGACGACGAGAATTTTAAAGTACTCGATTCGTCGCTCCATTTTGTAGCCGAACCAGGTTCGTTTTTTTGGAAATTGAGATTCTGGTTTTTTTTGATGTTCCTCAGCTGCTCTGCTTTATTACTAAAATATGATTTTGTTGTGAAGGGGTAATGTACCCCTTCTGTTTGTGTTGTCATTTGGATGGGTCTTACAAATGCGTTTGAAGCCGGGACGAATGCATCGATCTTGATTCTTCCTAAGGATGCATTTGGGAATAACATTTCGTTATCTGGGAAGGAAATGGAGTTGCAGGGGTTTTCGTTTACTCTTCTTAGTGAAAATGGTTCAATCGCTAGCAATCTCAATATCACACACATTAAGTGGACTGAATCTGGTTACATTTCTGTTGAGTTTGTTCTTGTGACTGCTGGAAAGTTTTTACTGCTTGTGGAGAACGAGAGCCAAACACTGAATGGTGTTCCCCTACCTCTTGAGGTGAATTCAGGTGATTGGATTTTGTTCCATTTTTCAGTTTCTTAATGTCTTCTATCGTGTGGATTTTAAGCTGAGCAGTTTGTTTGTTTTGTGCAGGACCTTTGGACGTTTCCAAATGCGTGAGCACATGGAAGTCAGCTAAACACATGGCAAATATTTTCCAAAATGGAGATCCTGTTACACCAGAAGGACCAATTCGGCAACCTTGTTTCCGGATCTTACGAATTTGATGCAGATGTGGTGGAAAAAGAGACGGGGTTGTCCATACCGGTAGCTGATTTCGATTTTAAGTATATAGAGCCAGGGATCCAGTTGATGTCATTCAGCCTGTCAGAACCAGGAAATTACTTACTTACTCTTTCTGATATGGAGCACAATAAAAGCATTTCCGGTATGCCATATGCGTATTCGGTATATATAGGTTAGTGTTTGCCAAAACTACTCCACTGGCATGAAGCTACTTCTGCTCTTTGGTGAATGTTCTATGCAGGACTCATCTCATTTTTTTGTCTTGACAGGTTATTGTGATGGATCAAGAAGTATAGTAAATGGTTCAGGGATCAATGCTTCTATTGCTGGGGAGTCTCTTACCTTCCCCATTTACTTGAAAGATGCTTATGGTTATCCGTCAGTGATCCAAGTGGATATACTTCAGGTCAGAATCGTACAAGAGGCTGATTCCTTATATATTTTGCCAATTATACAGCCAAAAGAGACCCTCAATGGTACAAACTCATATTCCTGATTGTCTTGCTTTAGTTGTTGGTTGATGTCTCCACTTGTGGCTCATTTGAGCGAATAATTTAATAGGGACTGGGTCAAGTTACAAAAGTGCTCCTCTCTTGTATGAGAAACATGCCGGAAGAGTAAGAAGATTATCTTCATATATACTTCTGCAGACTTTGATTAGGCCTAGAGACTTAAGGGAGTTTCCTTCTTGCAGGCTTCAGGCAGCATAGCGACTCAAGCGAGTACTTTTGACATCACTTATACTCCAAAAAGGACTGGAACTTACAAAATCTTCATATCAGCAGGAAACATAGTTCTCAATGGGGGCCAACCTTTCATCAAGGAAGTATATGCAGGTATCAAAATCTGTACCGTCGTTTAGATTACTTGATACTCCATATTTAAGTTCGTTCTTGTTGATAGTAATCTGCATCTTGTGTCTCTCAGGTGAGGTGAATGTGGCATCGTGTAGTGTGACCCAATTCAATCCAAAAGTGCCAAAGCAAATCAAGAATGACATTGTGGTGCTTCTCTTGGACAGCTTCTTCAATCCTGTGTCTTCACAGTCATCTCGGTTAAAGTTGGAAATCACCTCGGCTAACGCATCAAGTGTCACTACGTGGAACTTTGTTGATAACAATGATGGGACATATACGGGTAGCTATCTGTCCATGGAGGTCGGTACTTACCGAATGTGCACATACTTTGACGATAAACATATTCAACCTTGCCCCTTTGACGTAAATGTGTATAGCAGTAGGTCCCTTACTTATCTTCTTTCACCTAATTAATTTTCTTTTTCAGTTTATTATTGTTTTTGAGATTCTGCCATGATTAGGTGAATAATTTCCAAGAGCCTACGATGATCTAGTCGATGTGTGGGAAGATGAGTCAATTTCTTTCAATTCACTGGAAAATGACTATTATGCTGGGGACAATGCGAGCGTTCTCAGTTTTTCACAAGTGAGGAATGAAAATGGCATTTCTTTAATGTTTTCCAGATAATTAATACATTTGACAGTTGGAAATTATTTTGCCTTTGAATTGCTTGTTTTCTATTGTATTCGGATGTTAGCCAGGTCATGGTTCTCTTCTGAGGGATGGAAACCTCCTTAGATACACACCATTCAAGGATTATTCGGGGAACGACTCCTTTCTTTATACAATAATTGATATCAATGGGAACTTAGCCGCCGCTACGGTATACATCTGTGTTCTTACTGCTCCTCCTCAAATTGTCTCTTTTTCTGGCGGATTGCAAGCAACTGAAGATCTAATCAGTCCTAGATCTGGGAAAGTATTCTTCATTTTGTTTTTACTTTTGCTTAGGTAAGTTTATCTTAATTTTCAACTTTAGTTATAGTAATCCTGTTCGTGAATGTTACAGTGGCTTTTCTGGGCTGGAGATTAGCTACTCAAACCTACTGGAGAACATTTCACTAACTGTACAAGCACATTCAGGATCAGTCATTCTGTCTCCGATGCTGATGCAGTTTAGACCACCTGATAGTGGAAGACTCTCAGTTAGCAACGGTGGCGAAGATGGAAGGCTCTTAATCTTACAAGGACAGATAGGAGTTATTAATCCCGCTCTTCAGTTGATTCAATATCTAGGGTACATATATATATTACGAATACTCAATCTTAAATTTTCAATCTCTTTTATAACTTCTAACCTTTTCCTTTGGCTCTGCCTTCCTCAGAAACGAGAATTTTGCTGGTGTTGATTCTCTTTGGCTGTCCACAACACTACAAGAAAACAACGCCGATTCTGACAGTCATTCCGGTCAATAACCGTCGGTAAAACGTAATTTCCGACACTAATTGACGGATTCGGGGTGGTCGGTTTAAGATGGTCGGAAATCATAATCCCGTCAGTAGTGGTCGGTTATTACCGATCACTGAGAGTGGTCGGAAACCTGCTGTCGGAGATTGTCGGAACGTAGCTGTCGGTGGTAGTCGGAAAAGAGGCGTCGGAGAACGTCGGAAATGGGGAGTCGGATACGGTCGGAAACGTGGCGTCGGAGGTCGTAGGAAATTTCCGACCACTTCCTACAACCCATTATTATAATAAAAAAATAAATAATATATATTATATTAATAATAAATTACATTTATTAATTAAAAATAAATAATATATATTATATTAAAAATTAAAAATAAAAATAATATTAAAAATTATATTATATTAAAAAAAAAAGATAAAAGAGTTTAGAAATTATAGATGTTAATTACAAAATAACAAGCTAATTACGCGATGATGTAAAACTCATAAAATCTTCGCGGAATTTAGCGAATTCCTGCATCTGACGCTCCATCTCCCGCAATTTGGCGTTGTTCTCCTCTGCCTGACGTTCCATCTCTTCTTGTTTCAACCGCATCTGATTGAATTGCTCACGTTCTGACGGTGTCAAGGAACTGTGTGTGAGACGAGCCGGGACACCATCAGATGTAACTAGATTGCCTAGACCGAAGGCACGGCCTTTGGTACGCGGAGTGGACTGCAGAAAAAGAGAAAATTTAAAGTAAAAGTGATTAAAATAATTAAAAAAATTATTTTACCTCAATGATGAGCTGATCGATTTCCTCCCGCGTAAGCTGGGTAGAACTACCCTCGCCCTCTTGACTGCGCTGCGATAGGATTTCGGTGGTCTTCCGCCTCACCGTCTCAAGAACACCAAGAACCTTCTTGTCCTCTACCCGCTTCGTCTGCTTGTTCGTATGTGTGTCCTCCATTAGGAGGAATAAATCAGGCTCTTCACCAAGCTGAGAAGCCTACAAAACATATTTCAAAGTTGTAGTTAATTTAAAAATATTACTTGTAATTTATTTAAGTAACTTACCAGGACACGTGAACGCTCCTCGAAAGTCTGAGCCCCGTTGTTATGGGTCGCAACTCCTAATCCGCCGCGGTTGCTGTTCCGGTTGAGAGAGTTTCTGGTTGAGACCTTCTTGGTGTCCTCGTGCTCCCAATATGCTATGAATTGTTGGAAAAGTTCCGGGCTACAACGGGGATGTTGTTTCTTTCCTGCCTTCCATGCTTGTTTCCATTCATGTATGTTGTTCTTGTACGAAGCGCGGCACTGTTTATCGAACTCAGCTCGCACCCGAGGAGTGAGCTCGACGTCCCAATTAAAATCTTGCTGAAAAAAAAAATACATAATTAAAACATAGTTAATTCCAATATGTAAAATAAATATGTATAATAAACAAGCGTAATTGAACAGTTACTTTAGAATACAATTACCGTGAAAGATTTGAACCAACTCTTTTGCAATTGCCGCGGGAAGTCATTGTAGCGGAGATAAGCCTGGGGCAACTGATGCTGAATCATTTTAAGAATTGCCTTCTTAATACCTTTTTCATATCGAAACCTGACAAATATTTAGTACACATTAGGAGTCTAAATATATTAATTAAATGTAATCTATAAAATAAATAGGTAAATATTTATAAATAAATAGAAAAAACGCACCAAGATCCTCCATTTGGATCGGGTACGGTGATATGACGACGGCCTTCTGCAGTGAGAAGTTGTTCTATTGTAAGGTGTGCCACAGAACCCTGCGGTTGAGATTCTTGGGGAGATGGTTGACCAGGACTCGGACTCTGTGTCTGGTCCGAGTAGGTGTCGTTGAAAGTCATTGTAGGTAGACCTGTCAAACAAAAAAAATCCCGGAAAACTATATATACTTTGACATATATATATATATATATAATTTTTTGTTTTTTCGACATATAATTAGTATATAACTTTATCAATTGTACTTAATTTTAGCAAGTAACATTGTACTAAATTTTATCTAATTGTACTAAATTTTAACAAGTTAATTGTACTATATTTTAACCCATTAACTTATTTTTTTAAAATATCGCAAATTTCGCAAATTTCACAAATTTTACCTAAATAATAATGTAATATTTCCGACTAATACGTAATTAATTATATAATTAAGTTTAAAATGTAGTATATAATTAAGTGGTTAACTAAATTTTATATGTAATTTAGTATATAAATATATATGTAATTGTGTATATAAATAAGTATATAAATTTGTATATAATTGTTGAATGTATAGGTGTATGTATAGGTTTAATGGTGAAATGGTGAAGGGGTGAAATGGAGATGCGATTTGCAAAATCCACCACCTTAAAACCATCCGACCAATAAACAACCTAAATCTCAACCCATTTTGCTCAAATTTGCAACCTATTTTGCTAAAATCCGTTACCTATTTTGATCAAACTCACTTGAAATTTTGGCTAAATCTAGGAAATCGGGAAAAAGGGAAGAGAAGACAGAAGACTTACATGTAGAGGTGGCGGAAGCGGGTGATCGGGTGAAGTCGGCTTCGAGTTCCTCTGCAAAATCGCAAATGGAGAAGAAAGAGACGGAGAAGATGATTAAATGTCGGAAGTTGTAGGTAGCGGTCGGAAACCGTCGGATAGCGTCCCTTCGACTTCCAGGAGACGCTTCGTTGCCCCCGATTTTACCGCTTAGTTTTGCCGCCTTCTTTTTCACCGGTCGGAGGTCGTCGGTACATTTTCCGACCGTTTCCTACAGGTAATTGTAATTTTTAATTAAGTTAATTGAAAAAAATGTTAGTTTAAACCCAGCAATAACTAAGTTTATTTTTAATTGGGGTTTGAATAAATTAAGTTTCAAAAGTTTGTTCTTGTGAAAGAATTATTATCTTTATTATGTCAATTATATATTGTCTTCATTATGCGAAATATCGAGCTAAATAATTCAATAAAATTGCTACAAACACCTTATGTCTTTATTATGCGAAATTTATATAATCCAGCTAAATATATTGTCTTTATCATCCGTAGAACTCTCAGGTGAATCATCCCCGAACTCTGTAATGTAGTCTTCCGAGTCGTCATGGACCTCTGCGTCTGGTTGTTCGGTTATATCTACAGAAAGGTCAATACCAAGTTCAATACCAAGTGAACCAAGTATTCCCGGCCTCTCCTGCTGCATGGGATCATGTTCTGATGATCCGTGGAGTCTTCCTCGTGGGTTTATGGATGCCACCGTAATCCAATTGTTTCTTCTGTTGGAGAGTTGTGGGTACGGTAGATAGCATACTTGATCTGCTTGTAACCCTAAAATGAAAGGATCATATTTTTGAAGCTTACGCCTACAGTTAATAGACGTAACACCGAACTCATCGACACGCACACCTGTTCCGATTGTCGGGTCGTACCAATCACAGTTCAACACTATGCACTTCAAACCCATAAGTCCTGGGTAGCTAACCTCCAATATCTCTCGTAGAACACCATAGTAAATGGTGTCACCAGACCTGGAAGACACACCGTAATCCGAAGTCGGTCTTTTCATCCCCTCACGTAGAATTTTGAAAGCATAGCCTCTTGTGCAATACATTGGATATGAATTAACAACAGAGGCTGGACCCATCACAAACTCTTGTAACCATGTCAGAAACTGTTGCCCAAGTGAAGAACACTTAGTAACCTGTATTATGATATCGTGTTACTAACAACACATAATTTAACCATCCTTTTGCCTCAAAAATATTGAAACTTACATAGAATTTTAGCCATTCAGTGTACTCGCCGTCTTTGATCCCGTGCAGTTCTTCGTCAGCCATATATGGATAAGCTGCTCTTAATTGGGCCAAGTAAATCCTATAGTATAATTTTTACTTATACATATAAGAAATCCATACACGAATGATAATGTGAAATACAAAAAATATACGAATCATACCGCTCTAGATCTTCAATTTCGATACAGTTGCATGTGTTTACTTTCTGCCGTACTAAGTTTCCGCTGTTTTGCTTTTCCGCTTAACCTACCAACCTGAGAAAATGTATCAGGAGCAAATGCGGGATACATTGGGTGTTCGCCACCATCATCATGTCAAGGTGGTCTACGTCTCTTTGTCTGCACTTCCGGATGAAAGTACGTTGAAGAGAAATTCGCGGTTTCTTCGTTTAAGCATTGTGCAACGATGGAACCCTCAACTCTACTCATGTTTTTCACTTTCTTTTTTAATTGAAACATGTATTTTTTCAAACGGATACATCCAGCGGTATTGAACTGGTCCACCTAACTCTGTATTGGAATCGCTTGTCCAGTTAGTCTATATAATAATTACAAAATTATAAAATGAAAGGTTACTGACCTGCTTCACGTGGTAAATGAATCGGAAGATGTTCCATAACATCAAAGAATGATGGAGGAAAAATCTTTTCAAGATTACACAAGATAACTGGAATTTTGTCGTTCAAGTTCTTGATCCCGTCTACAGTGAGACTACGTGAACACAAATCCCGGAAAAATGAGCTAAGACCTGCAAATTTATAAGCTTATTTCTTATTGAAAAGTTGCTTACACAAAGTACATGTAACTACTAAAAAAAATTTACCTGCAACAGCTTCGTGTACAGGGCGCGGAAGCAAATACGAAAAGGCAAACGGGAATAATCTTTGCATCACGACATGACAATCATGACTTTTCATCCCAATAAATTTTCCCTCTGCACTGTCTACGCAGTTGCGCAAATTTGAGGTGTAGCCGTCAGGAAATTGCACATTGTGTTTTATCCAATCGAAAAATACCACCTATTTACATATAATTAGTTCATAAATAACAAAACATCATAGTAGCTTACATTTTTTATTAACTACAATACATACCTTCTTCGAAGCATCCATACGGAATATTGGACAAGGACCAACTTTATTGTTACCTCGTACATGAAGTGCTCTTCTATCACATATATCAGGTAAGTCTAGTCTCGATTTCAAATTATCCTTTGTTTTCCCCTTCACATTCAGAATAGTATTGATGATATTCTCAAACATATTTTTTTCAATGTGCATAACGTCCAGACAATGTCGTAGCTTGTTGGTTCTCCAATACGGCAAGTCCCAAAATATACTCTTCTTATGCCAGTTTTGATACTCTCCAACGCCATCAACAGGACAATGGCCATTTCCCCCACACTCCCTCGTTTTTTCTGCGCCAAAATCTCGTAGTTGGGTTAATATAGTAAGGCCATCTGGTTCTGTTGGTGGACCGTACATCACTTTCTTATTCTTTGTGAACAATGTTGTGCTTTTCCGGTACGGATGGTCCATGGGTAGAAAACGCCTGTGACAATCGAACCAACAAGTTTTTCTCCCGTGTTTTAATTGGAATGCTTCTACGCTGTCCTGACACGTTGGACATGACATTCTCCCATGTGTCGTCCACCCAGACAACATTCCATACGCAGGAAAATCGCTGATAGTCCACATAAGGACGACTCTCATCGTAAAATTAATCTGACAAGACACATCAAATGCTTCTACGCCAATCTCCCATAATTGGTTCAACTCGTAAATGAGTGGCTGTAAAAACACATCTAGTGCTTTTTTTGGATGATCAGGCCCTGGAACTACAACTGTCAGGAATAGAAATTCTGACTTCATACAAAGTGAGGGCGGTAAATTGTATGGTGTAACAATCACCGGACAAACAGAATATTGTCTACCATGTTTCCCAAATGGACTAAAGCCATCTGTACACAAGCCGAGATACACATTTCTGCTTTCGGCAGCAAAGTCAGGGTAAACTGACATAAAATGTTTCCATGCTTTCGCATCTGATGGGTGTGCAATCTCACCATGTGAATTATGTTCTGCATGCCAGCGCATTGCAGCGGCAGTTCGCTCGTTCTGATATAGCCTTTTCAACCTTTCAGCTAATGGCAAATACCACATCCGCTTGTATGGGACCCGATTTCTACCATATGTTTCCTGAAACCGAGGTTTACGACAAAATCTACATTGCACCTTATCTGAATCCTCTCTCCAGTATATCATACAATTATCCGTACACACGTCTATCATCTCGTACGGTAACCCAAGTCCAGCTACCAGTTTCTGAACCTCTGTGTACGAACTAGGAGCAATATTATCTTTAGGTAGACTCCGGCTAAGCAAATTAGCTATCGCATCAACACATGTCTCTGCTAAATTGTAGTCTGTCTTGATATTCATCAAGTCAGTTGCAGTCGATAACGAAGATATCCCTTCCTCACACCCACCATACAACGGCTTCTTCGCTGCATCCAACATATTATAAAAACTTTGTGCTTCTAGATTTGGCTCTTCCCCTCTATTAATGCCCTCCTCAAAAGCAGACATATTCTCTCTAAATGCGTCGTTAACCATCTGAATTGAACCAACTACGTTCTCACCTTCCACTCCCGGTTCGACAACAACTCCTCCACCGTAACATTCATTACCACTACTAGCAGTAACCATACATTCACCTTCTACATTCATAGTTCCACTAGTACCTAAACCATTATCTATATTTCCACTAGTACTAGCAAAATTAACCATAGATGGATCTTCTCCGTGCGAGAACCATACTTTATACCCAGGAATAAAACTTCTACTATACAAATGGAGCCAAACTTGTCTTACTGAAATAAATCTCATATTTTTGCATTTACGGCAAGGGCAATAAATCTTACGTGTCTCGCGCGTAATGCTTTGATTTCCAGCGAACTCCATAAATTGTTTCATCCCATCAGCATACTCCCGGGTGAGTAAGCCCGTTTCAGGATCGTTTTTTTCTTGATCCATCCAAGCTCGAAAATATATATTTGAAATTTTGTTTGTTTGATACGTTTTCTTGATCACAACATGATCGTGTGAGGTTATATAGGATTAACTTTCCTACCGTTTTCGACAGTTTTCGACCGTTTTCACCTAATTTCGGTTACACTGAAAATGACATATGGAGAACGTTTTTACTTGTCCCGTCGGCAGTTGTCGGTAATTAAGTGTGGTCGCTAACAGTCGGTAAAAGTAATGGTCGGTAACGGTCGGTAAATAGAAATGTGGTCGGAAACGGTCGGTAAGCTTCATATTACTGTAGTATCGGTGGCCTATTGTCGGTACGGTTGTCGGACGTATAGGTGTGTGAGTGGTTGTCGGAGGTGTTGTCGGAACAGACGGTCGGTAACGGTCGGTAATGTGGTGGTTGTCGGAAGACATCGGTATTTTCCGACCACAACCGACAACTCTTCTTCTAGTGCAGTATCGGTGGCCAGTTGTCGGTTTCCTTGTCGGAAAATTCCGACAACAACTACACGGTCGGAAAGGTTGTCGGTTTTACCCCTGTTTTCTTGTAGTGCAAGTAACCAGAATGGAATCAATCATATGGATGTTCCGGTTTTTGTTGAACCAGTAAATGATCCACCGTTTATTGATGTTCCTCAATTTATAATGTTGGTGAGTAACGGGAGTGAATCGCTCATCTTTCACAGACAAATAGACAAGTTCAACTTCTCAGTTGGAGATCCAGATCTTGTTAATTTTCTCGGTAATGTTAAAGAACATAAATTCACTATTTGTCATTTAGCAACAATTTTTTTTGACTGAATGAAAGCATTATTTCAGGTGGTGAATCTCAATTCGTAGTAACGTTTTCTGTGGAAGTCACTGATGGGTTTCTGCTGACGAACTTACCGACAGAGCTTATAAACTCAACAGAGCTAAAGTTCAAAAACAGGTTCCAATGGCAACCAATTCAGACGTACGCCGCCATTTCTAAACATGTAGATGTCAAAGCCAGTGGGATCAGATTTCGTGGAACTATAAAGCAATGCAACGACCTCATGCAACAGCTGCTCCATCAGGTAAACTCAAAATCTATTTTTGAATTGAATGATTTTGGTTCCTGATGTCATCATTACAAATATCGTGTAGGGAGGAGAGAATGGTGCTGTCTTGACTCTGAAACTGATTGACATGGGGAACTATGGGTGCTTCCTCGATTGCACTGAGAGAATCTCACTGTCTCTACATGCGGAAGCTCGAGTAAACCTTATCAGAAAGAGACCTCTGAGTTCCCTTGCAGCTCACGGTACGTCGATTGATTTCTATTCGGTTTGGTTTACTTGTTTTCTAAAAAACACTTGGCAAATCATAACCAAAAGACGATGGTTTAGTTTTGGTTCGCTTCCACTTCGATTTGGTCTCATTTTGGCTTGGTTTGTTTTTTTAGTTCCTTGATTTTAAATCTGGTTCATTTTTGGTGTGATCTTACTTAATCTAAATTGGTTTGGTTTGGAAATTCATATTGAACATGAAGATCATATTATTAAATGTATAATTGAAACCAATTTCGACACTTGGTAAATTTTTGATTCCCATCTTTAATATCTCCTGTTCAAATAGTTATTACAGGTTTCACTTGGTCGCAGTTATAGGATCTATGGTTGGGATGGAGTCACTCGTGGTATTCTCTCTAGCTACTTTGCTTCTGTTCTTCACTTGCAGATGTGCATTTCTTCTCGTAAACGAAAGTAGAAGCGGACATTATGCTATCAAGAACTTGGAGAAGCCAATGGTAACTAAAAACTCATCTCTCTTGTGTGTGTGTTTTATAGTCATTTTTGTTCATACATAAAAGGTAATTCTATCTTCTGGACCAGGACAATGCCGAAAATTGTTAAACGAGAATGTTCAACAACAAGAACTGTCACTGGTTGTCTCCTATACAATATCTGATTTCAAAACACATAGGTGACATAGACACATAGGTGAAACTTCTTCATCCTCGTGATCGTTAACGAAAGCCTGATGATGAGAATGATTATCTGTTTGCCCTATGTAAACTCTTTGCATAATCCAGAAAGTTTGACATAGACTCCATCGCCTTCCTCAATTCTTCAGGATTATCCCATCAAATAAGTCTCTCGTCATCCCACCAAAACCCTAACCCTAGATCCTTGCGAGCCAAAGATTCTCCAAAATCCTCCTTCATCTCTTTACTATTCTCCGCAACACGAACAGGAAGACGACTTTGTCTGGAGAGAAAAGCGGAGATGATGTTATCGACTGAGGTGTGACCAAAAGAGTAGAAAGAGACGTTGGATTCGGTAGAAGAAGAAGTGGCTAAAATAGCGACTTGAGAACCGGAAAGAAGACAAAGCTGAGAGGCTTTGCTTAAGAGTCCTTCACGTATCTTAGTGAAAGTAACCCCAAGTGATTCAGTTTTCTCTATCTTCTCTGTCGAAGAGAGATTATGAGAAAGTTTTGCTCTTGCCCGTGAAGTGATACTTCTATTTATAAGGAGGAAGCAATGAAGAAATATACTAAACCCGACCAAACCATCGGTAGATCAATAAACCAAATTAAATTATGTACGGCTAACATTAATCAATGGAAATAAAAATGTAGCTAAATGGGCTTTTAAGCCCACACATTTCCTCAAGGCTCAGTATGAACCCTAAATCCTTTTTCCTCGACAATTTGGCGTGAAACCTGCAGTCTTATGCATATTACCCGCTCGACCAGATTGATTTGATCAGAATCTTTGAGAGAGAGAGAGAGAGGAAGCAGATAATGGCGTCGAATTCAGAAGGGGGTTCGTTGGAATTTGAAACATTGATATCGACATCAGACGTTGAGCTCTTGAAAAGGGCTTGGCGTAACGAGAAGGCGGCGCCGGAGATTCTTCAGTACGAGGGGGCTCTTGTCGAAAGAGCCAAAGAACAGATTGAATTGGTGGTAAAAAAATTCTAAAACCCTAAAATTTATGTTGGGTTCTTAAGCAATTGACCATTATATTCTTCAGCACGACTATAATCGATTTTCAGTAGAAAGAGTTAGTTTTTCAGTTTTTTGTTTTGTTTTGTAATAACAGGAAGAAACAATTGAAGATTATGTGAAAATGGCATAGATCCTCTGGTGGTGTCACTTTATCAAATGGATTTAGACAGAACCTAGTTTCTACTGAGATCATATCTCAGGGTTAGGCTTCTCAAGGTGTGTTATTTCTCTACTGAGTCTCTATATCTTGCTTTTTCCATTGCCTTATTTTCAGATTAGCTGAGTTAGTTTGTAAGCGTCGAGGATTGTCTGAGAACACCCATTCTCTAGAAGATGGGTCTCAAAACCCAGCTTAAAAAAGGGCAATGATCTCGTAATTTCAATCTTTCAAAATTTTAATCTCTTATATAAAAACATAACATTTAACATTTAAAAATGTTTGAAAATATAAACATAACTTTCAAAACTTAAACATTTGAAACCCATAACCTTAAATAAATTAAACACAAAATGCTAAATGAGTTTTTAATTTAGGTCTACAATTATACATTCCTCGCCTTTGCCCTTGTCATTGCCGGACTTGAGTCAGAAACCCCTGTGCGTTTACTTGTTCGCACGTACACATTCCTAATATCGGCACGACGTCCAGCAGCCTACGGTTGGACAGTTACACAAGTTTTACTAGTTATACTTTTAATACTAGTTATATCTGGGCAATGGCGGGTGCAACATCAACGGTTGCAGATTGAGCAGGTACATCACCATCAAGAGGTCCGTTATCACCACCAGCACCCTGTATTTGAACAGTTATAGTAGTTATATTAGTTAATACAAATTATACTTTTAATACAAGTTATACCTCTTCCAGCAATGTCACTCTTCTTTTCAACCGATCCACCTCGTCTGTTAATGTCTTCAGCATATCAACAACCTCAGCTTGATTCAGAACGGAAGGCGGAGGCATGGCTTGTGTCGGAGCAGAAGGCGGAGTTGGGGCTTGGATCGGAGTAGAAGGATGAGTAGGTAATCTTGCTTCCACATCCTGGTTATACATTGCTTCAAACATGATTCTCTTCCCAGACAGGATACATTGTCTCCAGCTTTCAACCTCAAGATCATGAGTTTCATCATCCTCCTCTTCTGTCATATCAGGCAGCAAAATGCGCTCTTCATCTGGGCGTGGAGAGAGGGTAATGAAATCTTCTGCAAAACAAATAAATCAACGACTAACTCTAATTAGAAAAATTGGAAATCACAGAGTATAACTTGCTAGTTATACTAGTTTTACGAAAAATATAGTATAAATAGCAAGTTATACTAGTATTACGACAGAGTATAACTTGCTAGTTGTACTAGTTTTACGAAAAATATAGTATACCTAGCAAGTTATATTAGTATTACGATAGAGTATAACTACATAGTTGTACCAACAATCATTAACTAACCGTAGTTTTATCAAGGAGTTTGTTGATTGTTGGGAAGGAATATCTTCTCATGTTGGGTTGCTGGAACTGGGACCTACACATCCGAGGACAACATGGGTCTGCGTCTGGAATTGCCTTTCGGCAATTACTGTACAACGTCGATATTGATTCAAAAGCCAATAACTATAACCACAAACATATGCGTAAATGTCAGAAACACCACACAATAATTACATATCATAAACTAACAAATGTAAACTAACCTCAAGATGAAGTACGAAACCAGGGATTGCCCAAATTGTACCCGAAATCGTGCCTCCAAAATGGTTCATTGTATGCTCGATCTCGTGGAGCATTTTTTCGAATGTTCATCTGCCCCAAGGAAACCTGTAGTAGTAATCCAAATCATCCACAACCCTCAATAAGAAGCTATCGATCATCGTTGCATCTGTTCCGTCCTTGGTCGACGAGTGGATGACATGGCACAAGAAGTACATGACTAACATCTTCAAAATTTGTCGTCCTGAGTAAGAGGTCCCCAATTCACCAGAATATTCTCCACATCCTCCTTTCTGACACTTCTCCCCAAATGCCCATATAATTCCTCTTGAACCTCATACTTCCAGCTGTTTCCGAAAATATGTCGTCTCATACATCCGACAGTTTAGTCCAGAGATCAACGCATGCTCTCTAAGCCCATACTGAACCGGGACACCGTTGACAATAAACCAAACTTCTCGGTTGGTCTCCGTCCGAGCGGTTTGAAGAAGCAACATCCACATGTCCATGCTCATGTGGTTTTTCGAGAATCGGCATGTGGAATATATGCTTGAAGATGTTAGTCATGTACTTCCTGTGTCATGTCATCCACTCGCCGACCAAGGGCGGAACAGATGCAACGTTGATCGATAACTTCCTATTGAGGGTTGTGGATGATTTGGATTACTGCTACATGTTTCCTTGGGGCAGATGGATATTCGAAAACATGCTCCACAAGATCGAGCATACAATGAACCATTTTGGAGGCACGATCTCGGGTACAATTTGGGCAATCCCTGGTTTCGTACTTCCTCTTGAGGTTAGTTTACATTTGTTAGTTTATGATATGTAGTTATTGTGTGGTGTTTCTGACATTTACGCATATGTTTGTGGTTATAGTTATTGGCTTTTGAATCAATATCGTCGTTGTACAGTAATTGCCGAAAGACAATTCCAGACGCAGACCCAAGTTGTCCTCGGATATGCAGGTCCCAGTTCCAGCAATCCAACATGAGAGGATATTCCTTCCCAACAATCAACAAACTCCTTGATAAAACTACGGTTAGTTAATGATTGTTGGTACAAATATGTAGTTATACTCTATCGTAATATTAGTATAACTTGCTTGGTATATTATATTTTTCGTAAAACTAGTACAACTAGCAAGTTATACTCTGTCGTAATACTAGTATAACTTGCTATTTATACTATATTTTCGTAAAACTAGTACAATTAGCAAGTTATACTCTGTGATTTCCAATTTTTCTAATTAGAGTTAGTCGCTGGTTTATTTGTTTTGCAGGAGATTTCATTACCCTCTCTCCACGCCCAGATGAAGAGCGCATTTTGCTGCCTGATATGACAGAAGAGGAGGATGATGAAACTCATGATCTTGAGGTTGAAAGCTGGAGACAATGTATCCTGTCTGGGAAGAGAATCATGTTTGAAGCAATGTATAACCAGGATGTGGAAGCAAGATTACCTACTCATCCTTCTACTCCGATCCAAGCCCCAACTCCGCCTTCTGCTCCGACACAAGCCATGCCTCCGCCTTCCGTTCTGAATCAAGCTGAGGTTGTTGATATGCTGAAGACATTAACAGACGAGGTGGATCGGTTGAAAAGAAGAGTGACATTGCTGGAAGAGGTATAACTTGTATTAAAAGTATAATTTGTATTAACTAATATAACTACTATAACTGTTCAAATACAGGGTGCTGGTGGTGATAACGGACCTCTTGATGGTGATGTACCTGCTCAATCTGCAACCGTTGATGTTGTGCCCGCCGTTAGCCAGGTATAACTTGTATTAAAAGTATAACTAGTAAAACTTGTGTAACTGCCCAACTGTAGGCTGCTGGAAGTCGTGCCGGTATTAGGAATGTGTACGTGCGAACCAGTAAACGCACAGGGATTTCTGACCCAAGTCCGGCAATGACAAAGACAAAGGCGAGGAATGTACAACTGTAGACCTAAGTTAAAAACTCATTTGAATTTTGTGTTTAATTTATTTAAGGTTATGTTTATGTGTTTCAAACATGTTTAAGTCTTCAAGGTTATGTTTATGTTTTCAAACATTTTTAAGTGTTAAATGTTATGTTTATATGTCTCAAACATCTTTGTCTAACATTACACGAAATATTATTATGCTTAAATAGTTAGACTAATTTAACTTGAATTTTGACAATCTTATAAAGGACCGAAATATTTTTTGACCTTCTCCACAAGCTTAACAACCACTGCATTTTGCTCCCACATTTGCTTCTTCAGTATCGCCACCTCCGCCTCGTACAACTCTATCTTTTTCTCCATCTCCTTGATACTACATTTCATAATCCTTGTATAGCTTGATCCGAATTTATTTTCCTGTGGAGGCCATCGTTCTGTGGGTGGAAACAACATCTATTGTACTAGTTATACAAAACTAAACAATTTCAGTAATTAGAGTACAAAATTAATACTAGTTATACTAAACAGCATCGTTTTGTACCTTATACACTCGACATTTGAAATAGATCTTGTTCCGGGCATGTTCATTTGTTCTTTCCACATGGATAACTTCACCACATGGACATTTATGAGGAATTCCCCCTTCACTACCTAGGATGTATTCAATTCGCCTAAACATTTCACAAGTTTCTTCCTCGTAGTGGTCGGTGTCGTCCTCTTCGGCCTAAGACACCATGTAAGACCTAAAAGAAAAGAAAAACATAAACATCATAGACAAATCTAACAATAGTGGATAACTTACCATAGGACAAGAAATCGAGAGATGAGAGAAGATTTGGAGAGGGGAGAGGATATATAATCTAATAGGCAAGAGATGAGAGAAGATTTCAGGAGATGAGAGGAGAAATGATTGAGAGAAGAGAGAAAACGAGTGAGATGTCGCGAGGGAGAGAGGCAAGAGTGAGAAGAGAGAAAAGTCTTTTATTTTTGTTTATATACCCACAAAATTAGGTCTGTACGTGTCCCAACGAAAATTTCAGATCTGGGCGCAAAACGAAAACGTGACAATTTTCGACCTAGTTATACTACTAGTTGGCTGTTATACTAAATTACTACTAGTTATACTTTCGATGATTTTGCATTACATTTAGTTTTACATAACCTTATAAATTTATTTTTTAGTTGTACAGTGAATTATAATCAATTAACTGATGACTCTAAATGTTTTGTGTATTTAAATTCCAGAATAAATATATATTCGTAGAACTTAGAGAGACACTAATGTTAACTTAGAAAGTCACACAAAAACTATAAGGAATAAGGTGGACGAATGTAATTAAGTCTAAAAATCTTATTTAAATTTTATTTTAAGTTATGTATAGAGTCATTCATCACTATGTACACAAAATATAATCATCTTAACGTCAACTTATAAGAATTTAGTTTCATTATACATTATCTTACTTATAAGAATTAAGTTTCATTATAGATTATCTTACTTATAAGAATTAAGTTTAATGGATCAAATTCATCCTTAGATTACAATTACTTAAGTTCAAGCACGACTTCATCTTCTTTGGCTAAAACGGTTTCGTCGTGCTCCTCCTCTTCATCGAGTTATAATAGTAAGCCATAAAGCTATTAAGAAATACCCTAGTTTTATTAGTTTCACGAGTTTTACACATACACATACATTTTCCAGAGAGAGCCATAAAGCTATTAGGAAATACCCTAGTTTTACTAGTTTCACGAGTTTTACACATACACATACATTTTCCAGAGATAGCCATAAAGTTATTAGGATATACCCTAGTTTTACTAGTTTCACGAGTTTTACAAATACTCAACAAATCACTGATTGACCTCATCTTCTGCTAGGTATCTGAATATTGGCGATTGGAACCTTTGTCTCGGCCTCCTTACGTTTGATGATCTTGGACGTGTCTCTCCTACCGATGACATCCTTTTCACTTTTCTTCTTCCCGTTTTAATAATCCTGTCAGGTGGTTTGATTTATTTGTCATTGATGTAATCCGGAACATCCCACTGCGACATCTCGAACACCAACAAACTAGACCTGGTATACGCAAGTGCCCACAACTCGGACCAATAATATTTAGAACAAAGCTCATGTAACGAGATATTACGAGATCGAGGTTCCATCTTATGGTAATGAATGAATGCAGCCAATGCATGGATACACGGATACTTTTCGATGTTGAACACTCTACAACTCCAACTCTTCGATTACAAGCAAACAAAATAATTCTTCCCATCACAACCGACAACATCGAATTCAAAGGTGTTGAGTGCCATCACAATCAACCTCTCGGCAACAGCCTATGAATCATGCATTATGTTCTCCACATATGGCACCAATTTGTTTTCGATCGTACATTTCATTGTTTTCATCCGACGATCACAAAATCACTTCGAAAATGTTTGAGGATTGTATCAAGCATGGGTATTAGGGAGAACTTTCTTGCTACATTAAATACATTATTCATAGCTCCACACTGTTACTTGTGTCGATATTATACTTGACTGCAGTCGGAAATCTTCTCAAAATAATTGACTGTAGTCGGAAATCTTCTCAAAAATAAACTATATTCACGGTTGAAATCGGCAACTGTGTACTGCCTACTATACTGCATGAATTTCCAACCAACTACAGATTTGTTGGTATTAGACGCATGAGCCTTGCATTCCTATCACTAACAAATACCAATTCGGAAGAATCTGGTATAACTGTCTTCAAAGTCTGGAAAAACCATGTCCAACTAGCATCGTTCTCTCCATCTAGTACACCATACGCAATTGGATAATGGTGCCGATTAGGATCTTGAGCAATAACAAAAACTAAAACACCACCATATCCGTTTTTGAGGAATGTTGCATCTACAATAATCACTTTCCTCATCACTCATGCTAACTCCCAAAGCTATGAAAAGATACTTGAACTTCCCATTCTCATCTACTTGCACATGTGTTACTGTACCCGCATTTGCCTTATGTAACTCGTATAAATAGGAATGTATCATCTTGTAGCTTTCTTTCGGAATGCCACGCAGCCTATCAATAGCAAGTTTTCTCCCTCTCCTCGCGGTGGAGTACGATATACTCACTCCAAGTTTTGTCTTCACAAAACCCATGATAACTTTAGGAGTTGGAGTGTTCATTTGTCCAGGAAAATCCTCTTGCAAGACACTTGCGACTATTTCTGGCCTGCAGTGCCTTTTTGTGCCACTACTCTCGCTCTGAATAGCCCGAGAGCATGTATGCATCTTTGTGTACTTTATAATCCTGAAAATATTCATATTTCTAATCTTTGATGCTCGTACACCCCATTTTGCAGCCTTCTTTATTACATACAATCCACAACCGACTTGGTTCAGATTTTTTAATAGCAAAACAAAAGCTGTTGAAAAATGATCATCTATCCACAACTTCTTGCAATGTCTTCTTATCTTTACATTCTTGATGCAAACTCAAACCTAAGCTGTCTTCCCATTCCTCTGCGAACTGACTACTCTCTACAACGGGCGGACGTTCTACATAGACATCACCAGTATTCGATCTCTCAACACTAATATCCAGACTTCCATCTTCTGGCTCAATTTCATTCTCTCTAACTGGTGGAGAATATACTGTAATAGCAGTTGCTCCTCCCTCACCATCATTATAACCAACAGAGCTTTGAACTGATATCAACACTTGTCTCGACATTCTTTCCTTAGGTTCTTCCGATCTAGTTATGACATCCACGAACAATGTTGTTATACTACGATTATATCCGTCAATGTAGGCTAGATAATCACACACATCCACATCGTCACAGATACTCACTTCAACTCATCTCTGACTGTAGGTCGATAGAACCTCAACTGTAATCTAAACTTACTTTCATCTAAACCAAACCTCTGATATAGACATTCTTCAATCATCGACAAAGTGATATTCTCTACCGCGTGCTTCATCAATATACTACAACTACTGTCGTTGCATTTAAACCATATCACGACTTTGTTGTTCATAATGCCCTGCTAAAACAAACAAACAAAAATTGATTAAGTTTTGTATAACTTATGTAGTTATACCAGTTTTACTTGTATAACTTATGTGGTTATACTAGTTTTACTTGTATAACTTAGTAGTTCTACCAGTTTTACTTGTATAAATTATGTAGTTATACCAGTTTTAGTTGTATAACTTATGTAGTTCTACCAGTTTTGCTTGTACAACTTATGTAGTTCTACCAGTTTTACACCACGTTTCACCCAATTGTGACTATATTCAATCAACTCTTATACAAGCAAAATTCTACCAAATAACCAAAAAAATATTATCATTTATGAAATTAAGCTTCTTCACCAACCCAATGCAAAAATGCAACTAAATAATGTACAACTGATTCAGTTATGTATAACTGGTCATAACCGTATAACTGATTCTAGTTATACTAATTTAAATATCGCAGAAACCAACTCTTATCAACTCAGATTTCATCGATCATTTAGGCAGTTCTAAATCTATAGTGCGCTATGTTTCAGCCTATACATTACAATTGTTACCAATGTCAAGTATTATTAGAGCTAGATTATACCAAATAATCAACTATGAAATTAAGCTTCTTCATCAGCTCAATGCAGAAATGCAACTAAAGAATGTACAACTCATTCAGTTCTGTAGAACTGATTCTAGTTATACTAGTTTAACTATCACAGAAATCAACTGTTATCAACTCAGATTCGTTCGCTTGGGCAGTTCTAAATCTATAATTGTACTATGTTTCAGTCTAACCCCAGTCTATGTTACCAATCTTAAGTCTTATTCGACCCAAATTCTACCAAATAACAAAAGCAAAAATTATCAATTTCAAGCTTAAAATTCAATTTGCAATTGACCTTCTTATGCCCAAAGTGGAGAGGCAAATCAAGAATGAAGCTATGGAGATTAACAAACGACGGCAATGGCAGGAAAGGCGGCGGAGGCGGCGGCGGTGCACGTCGGAGCAGGCGGCGTTGCAACTCGAGACCCTCGGCGGCCGAGATTGAAACCCGATTGAGGAGGAGAGAGAAGTTAAGGGAGGGGAAGAGAGAGAGATGAGAGAGAAAAAGATTTAATTTTTTTTTTAATAGTTAATTTGGGTAATTTTCATTAAGGGCATTTTGGGAATATCAAGTTTCATTAATAGATTTGTATATAAGAGATTAAAATATTGAAAGATTGGAGTTATGAGATCATTGCCCTTGATTCTAAGTGTTAATTTTTGTACAAATGTGTCCCCTTTAAAGAGATTTGTGATATTTGGAAAAGAATGTTGCGTAGTATACTTTGCTTTGATGTCATGTGCAATGGTTTTCTTTTGATTGTTGTAGATAGTGAAGTTTATGTTCCACAATCTCAAGTCTGAAGAAGCTGAAAAACGGCTTTCTGAGCAAGAGAAGGTGTTTGCTACAAGGTATGTTTTACAATAATAATGGCTTGTGTTATCAGACTGAGACATATCTATGAATGTTTATTTGGCAAAGCACTTCGAAGAGAGTGTATTGCTTAAACTGCCTGAGAACTATCAGTCAGTCATTCAAGCAATCCCTTATAAGTGAAGAAGATGATATGGGTACCTATCTAGACTTAATCCACTTTGAACTATATATTGGCTATGGTAGAGTTTGTGTCTCATCTCGAAAATATATAATCTCTGTTATGTGTGTTATTGATGACTATGATTGTGGATTTACAGTACCCGCAACCGCATTTGGGATACCTTCGTTGTTTGTAAAAGCAAGAACTTTGTGTCCCCTCAATCTATATGAAGAGTGAGAATTCTCTTATCCCTCCATATATATATATACGCAACAAGCCTTGTGTAATCTAAGCGAGGCTTTTCTTTGCTTGGTTTTGGCAGAGGAGGAGAGCCCTGAGACTGTGGAAATGGAGCGTGGTGATCTCTATTTCATACGTTACAAAAATTGTAAAAGCAGCAATCGAATCTGGCCAAATTGACTTGATTTGAGCTGAAACACGCAGATCTTGCGTTTGATGATGCGCTACTGTTACCTTTGTTCAATGTATGATCTTGCGTTGTATAGTGATATTTCTGTTGTATGTATTACCTTATTGTCTTGATACGAACTTAGTATCGTTGTTTGGCTCGTGCATAGTCAATTCATTCTCTTTTGTCAATGATTTCTCTTAGTATTATGAAGTGATTTTTTTTGTTTCAGTACCAATTTTCCTTAGAATTGAAGAACTAATCTTTCTTTCAAAAGCAAACTATATAAATTACTTGTTTTATCGAAATGTTTTCACTCTTTCTTATAAATCATAAATGCACTTTATCAATTGTGTAAATAAATATTTGATTTTGGATTAAAGTGAGAAAAATTATAGCATTGTTTTTATTTTATCATCAAAAATACAAAATTTCTATAATGAACATTTTTTATTAATTAAATGAATATGTTATCTATTTTACTAAACTAGAAACCTATAAACAGAAACGAGTAAGTGGAAATGAAATATTTAGAAACATGTGTGTTATATATATATATATATATATATATATATATATATATATATATAATCCAACAAAATATTTTACAAATCGAGAATTTTTGAAATAACCATGTTTCTGAAAAATCTCACTTCTAATACTTATGAAACCGGAGACGAAATTTGAATAGAGTTTCCCTACAATGTAGCTATATGGTAAATAGTTATATGATTTAAAATTATATGGAATATTCTCATCATGTGTTTACCACGTTTCTGATAAATTACACTTCCAAAATATTTATGAACGGGAGACGGACTTTTTGATAGAATTTCCATACAATGTAGCTATATGGAAAATCCAAATATATGGAAAATAGTTATATGATTAAAAATTATATTGGATGGTCTCATTGCATGTAAACTACGAAAAAATCTCACTCACTTCCCGAAATTTTTATGAAACGGGAGACAAATTTTGTATAATTTTTTTCTACAATGTAGCTATATGGAAAATAATTTTATGATTAAAAATTATATGGAATATTTTTATTGCGTGTTTACCACGTTTCTAAAAAATCCCACTCCGAACTATATAAAACGAGATACAAATTTTGAATAAAGTTTCCCTACAATATAGCTATATAGAAAATTCAAAAATATAGAAAATAGTTATATGCTTAAACTTTATATGGAATATTCTCATTGCATTGCATGTTTACTACTTTTATGAAAAATTTAACTTCCAAAATATTTATGAAATGGGAGATAGATTTTGTATAGACTTTCCTGCAATGTAGCTATATAGAAAATCCAAAAGTAAAAACATAGTTATATGATTAAAAATTATATGTCTTTGATACGAACTTAGTATCGGTGTTGGCTCGTGCATAGTCAATTCATTTTCTTTTGTCAATGATTTCTCTTAATATTATGAAGTGATTTTTTCGTTTCAGTACCAATTTTCCTTAGAATTGAAGAACTAATCTTTCTTTCAAAAACAACTATATAAATTACTTTGTTTCATCGAAATGTTTTCACTCTTTGTAATAAATCATAAATGCACTTTATCAATTGTGTAAATAAATATTTGATTTTGGATTAATGTGAGAAAAATTATAGCATTATTTTTGTTTCATCATAAAAAATAAAAAAATTCCATAATGAACATTTTTATTAATTAAATGAATATGTTATCTATTTTACTAAACTAATAACCTATAAACAGAAACGAATACGTGGAAATGAAATATTTAGAAACATTTATGTTATGAAAAAATATATACATATATATGTATATATAGAAAATACAACAAAATATTTTACAAATCGAGAATTTTTGAAATCACCATGTTTCTAAAAATCCTACTTTCATCTCGAATATAGTTTTCCTACAATGTAGCTATATGGTAAATAGTTATATGATTAAAAATTATATGGAATATTTTTATCATGTGTTTACCACGTTTCTGAGAAATTACACTTCCAAAATATTTATGAAACATGAGTTGGATTTTGAATAGAATTTCCCTACAATGTAGTTGTATGAAAAATTCAAAAATATGGAAAATAGTTATATGATTAAAAATTATATTGGATGTTCTCATTGCATGTATACTACGTCTCTAAGAAATCTCACTTCCAAAATATTTATGAAACGGGAGACAAATTTTGTATAAAGTTTTTCTACAATGTAGCTATATGGAAAATAATTATATGATTAAAAATTATATGGAATATTCTCATTGCGTGTTCACCACGTTTCAAACAAATCCCACTTCCGAACTATTTATAAAACGAGATACATATTTTGAATAGAGTTTCCCTACAATATAAGCTATATTGGAAAATTCAAAGATATAGAAAATAGTTATATGCTTAGAATTTATATGAAATATTTTCATTGCATGTTTTACTATGTTTACGAAAATTTCACTTCCAA
This sequence comes from Lepidium sativum, assembly GCA_023374145.1. Classification (NCBI taxonomy): domain Eukaryota; kingdom Viridiplantae; phylum Streptophyta; class Magnoliopsida; order Brassicales; family Brassicaceae; genus Lepidium; species Lepidium sativum. The sequence continues at coordinate 50,950 of JAKUCM010003429.1, forward strand.
AATATTTATGAAACGGGAGATAAATTTTGTATAGAGTTTCCCTGCAATGTAGTTATATAGAAAATCCAAAAATAAAAAATAGTTATATGATTAAAAATTATACGGAATATTCTCATGACGTGTTTATCACGTTTATGAAAATTCTCACTTTCGAAATATTTATGAAACGGAAGATATTTGAGGAAATTCTTTCTACAATATAGCTATAAGAAAAATCCAAAAATATGAAAGATAGTTATATGATTCAAAATTCTATGAAATATTTTCATTATGTGTTTTCTGAAATTTTTTTACTCCGAAGACGGAGTTTGAATAGAGTTTTCTTACAATATAGATATATGGGAAAATCAAATATTATGATTAGTAACAGTGATTAATACATTAGCTATAATATACAAGAATTTTGACGAGCCCAAATTCAGGCGGGCTTTTCAAAAGGGTTTTAGCGCCGTTTTTATTTCTCTCTCCTTCGCACCTTCTTTTACTTATCTCTCTTTCTCTTCAAATGAAAGTTCTCATTTTTTGTCGTCGATCTCTCTCGCTCTCTCTGCCCCTCTCTCTTGTTGACTTCATTTCGATTTTAAACGTAAGTTTTCTGTGCCGATTCTCTGAAATTTGTGTCGATTTCGAACAATAGCTGTTGCTAAAAGTTTAAACCCTAGATTATGTAAGATCGAACGGAAAAGTTTTCTGGGGTTTTGTTTGTTTCCATCAATATAATCGATCTGATGTAGAAAAAACTCATTTTAAGGGGTTTTGATTTTACAGACTCATGCAAAATTGTGTTTCAATTTTCATCTTGATGTTTTTGTTTTAGCCGGGAAATTTTCAGGGTTTTTAGTCGTTGGTGTCGATGTAGTTGATGTGATATAGAGTGCCACTGATTTCGAGGATAAATTCATTACATTCTCAATTGCATCTTTAATGATTTTGTGGGGAAATGTTGCTTTAGGTTTTGGAAAATGGAGGAAAATGGAAATATAGGCACAAAGACTAAAGCTGGGAAGCAAAAGAAGAGAGCTCTTCCAGAGAGCAACGAGTCAGATGATGTCTCTACCAGGAGGAGACCAAAGCGAGCTGCTGCATGTACAAATTTCAAGGAGAAATCTATCCGTATCTGTGAGAAATCTGCTACTGTTGAAGTGAAGAAAGAACAGATTGTGGAGGATGAGATTGTTGCTATACGTTTAACTTCTCTGCAGAGCGATGATGGAGTTCCTCCAACAAGGAGGCTAACCGATTTTCTTCTACATGATTCAGAAGGAGAATCACATCCTGTGGAGATGTTGGAGATTAAAGATATATTCATTTCAGGTGTCATCTTACCTTCAGATGTAAATTCTCACAAGGAAAAAAGAACCTGGTGTGAGGTGTGAGTCCTTTGGAAGGGCAGAGAATTGGAGTATCTCTGGTTATGAGGATGGCTCTCCAGTGATATGGATCTCAACCGAGCTGGCGGTTTATGAATGTGTTAAACCAGTTACTAGCTACAAGAAGTTCTATGATTATTTCTATGAGAAGGCGTCTGCATCTAAGGCCGTATATAAGAAACTATCGAAGTCTGCAGGTGGGGATCCTGACACGAGTCTTGATGAGTTGCTTGCAGCGGTTGTCAGGTCTATGACTGGAAGCAAGTACTTTTCGAGTGGTGCAGCCATCCAAGACTTTGTTATATTTCAGGGAGAATTTCATATATAAACCAACTTGCTGGGTTTGGATGAGACAGCGAAGAAACACGAAATAACTTTTATGGAAATCCCTGTTCTTGTTGCTCTCAGAGATGAGAATAGTAAACTTGATAAGGCTGGACAGATGGAAGGAAGAACTTCCAATGGGACACTGAGGATCGATGGAGTTTCAGAAGTTGCAGAGAGCAAGGCCTTGACATCTGATCAAATGGTTGATAGTGCAGATGAGGACACAAAATATGCCAAACTTCTACAAGATGAAGAGTATAGAAAATCCCTGCAGCGCCCTAAAAGGAAAACAACAGCCTAGCTTCTGCTTCAAATAAGGTCTACATTAAGATAGATGAAGATGAGATTGCTAATGATTATCCTCTACCATCGTACTATAAGAACAACAAAGAGGAAGCAGACGAACTGTTACTCTCTGTTGGTTATTATGAACTTGACACCCAGCACCTGCCTCGCAGGAAGCTTCACAACTGGGCGCTTTATAATTCTGATTCACGTCTTATGTCCCTGGAGCTTTTACCGATGAAACCATGTGCGGATATCGATATCACCATTTTTGGTTCAGGTGTGGTGACTGACGATGATGGAAGTGGGTATTTTCTGGATGATTCTGACAGCTGTATTCAGGGTTCTCAGGTCGCACAATCCTGATGGAATGCATATATTCCTCAGTCAAATAAAAGAATGGATGATTGAGTATGGAGCGGGAATGATTTCTGTTACAATACGGACGGATATGGCCTGGTAAACTTTTTATTCTAGAGTTTTGTAAACACCTTTCTGCATTGTTTTCTTCTTCTGTTGCTGAAGTGTCAGGTATATGCAGGTATCGACTTGGAAACCGTCAAAGCAGTATGCCCCTTGGTATGAAGCTGTTCTGAAAACAGCCAAGGTTGGCATAAGTGTTGTTACTTTGCTGAAAGAGCAAACAAGGGCTGCCAAACTTTCATTTACTGATGTTATTAAAAGACTGTCTGCGTTCAAGAAGATGGACAAAGGCTACATTTCTTCTGATCCCATTGCTGTCGAAAGATATGTTGTCGTACATGGACAAATTCTCTTGCAGCTTTTTGCAGAATATCCTAGTCAGGAAATCAGAAAGTGTGCGTTTGTTGCTGGTCTTTCAAGCAAAATGGAGGATAGGTGCCACACAAAGTGGCAATTAAGAAGAAGAAAGTTGTTCAGAAGGAACTGAATCTGAACCCAAGAGCTGGCATGATACCTGCATCCAAGAGGGAAGCTATGCAAGCAACAACAACTAGCCTGATCAAAAGAATTTGGGGTGATTTTTACTCCGCATACACTCTTAAGCATCCAGTGCAGGAGGATGGTGCAGAAAATGGTAAGGACGAGGTTAAAGATGTGGAGGAAGAAGTAGAAGATGAGGGTGAAGATGAAGAAGATGACATAGATGTCATAGGAGACACAGAGGATTTTAAAAAGGTCTCAGAGGACACTGTACCAGAATATGTTGAGGTTCAAAAGTCTTATACTTTAAAGAAAATTTTTGGTAGGTCTGAAAAAAAGGACATACGATGGGATGGTGAGAATTTAGGTAAAACTTATGCTGGTGAGCCTCTCTATCGACAAGCACTCGTTGGAGGAGAAATGGTGGCTGTGGGTGCTGCTGTCATCATGGAAATTGATGATCCAGATGAAATTCCAGCCATCTATTTTGTGGAGTACATGTTCGAAAATTCAAATCACTGCAAAATGCTACATGGTAGACTGTTAGAAAGAGGATCGAAGACTGTTCTGGAGAAAGCTGCTAATGAGAGGGAACTATTCCTGACTAATGAATGTGTCACTGTACAGCTCAAGGACTTAAAAGGAATTGTCAGTTTTGAGATTCGATCAAGGCCATGGGGACATCAGCATAGGAAAGAGAACAACACTGCAGATAAGCTTGACCGAGCAAGAGCAGAAGAAAGACAAAGCCAAAGATTTGCCAACAGAATTCTACTGCAAAAGCTTATACTCACCTGAGAGAGGGGGATTCTTTAGTCTTCCATTAAGTGATATTGGTCGTGGTTCTGGATTCTGCACTTCATGTAGGATTAGGGAGGATGAGAAGGAAAGGTCCAAGATCAAACTGAATGATTCAAAGACAGGCTTTTTCTCCAATGGGGATTGAGTATTCTGCTGAGGATTATGTTTATGTCAACCCCGTCTATATAACTAAAGACGAGCTGAAAAAGGGCAGAAGAACTGTTTTTAAGGCTGGGCAGAACATTGGATTAAGAGCTTTTGTTGTTTGCCAATTGCTGGAAATCATTGTCCCAAATAAATCTAGTAAGGCTAATTTGGGTTCCTTTGAGGTCAAAGTACGAAGATTTTATAGGCCCGAGGATATTTCTGAAGAGAAGGCCTATGCTTCAGACATTCAAGAGGTAAGAATTATTCCTTACTGTAATTATCTGGTAATGCTTTTTTGCTTCCTTTGTTAGTTCCCTACCAAGTCTTATCTTACAATTTTTTTTCTCTGTTCTTTTTTGCAACTTTTTTAGTTGTATTACAGCCAGGGACACATGTGTCCTTCCCACAAGAAGCTTTAGGAGGGCATTTGTGAAGTAAGGAAGAAAAGTGATATGCCCTTATGCCGTGAATATCCTATATTAGACCATATTTTCTTCTGTGAACATTTCTATGACTCCTCCACTGGTTCTTTGAAGCAGGTATATACTTCTTCACATCTTTTGGTTCCCGTTAATAACTATCCTTACATACTTTCTAAATGAATACATATGATTGTGTAATTAAAAGGTTATGATAATTGTTGGTTCTCATAAGAAGTTAAACTGTTTCTCGTAACTGTCTTGTAACAGTTGCCTGCACATATGAAGCTGAAGTTCTCTACTATTAAGGATGACACACTTCTAAGAAAGAAAAAGGGGAAGGGAGTAGAGAGTGAAACTGACTCTGTGATTGTGGAGCCTGATGAAGTACCTAAAGAGATGCGTTTGGCTACACTAGATATATTTGCTGGATGTGGCGGTCTGTCACAAGGACTGGAAAAATGCAGGTATGTATTATCTTTATTCACCACTCTTTATCCTCCAAAACGCTTAAGTAACTTGTATTCATATGTATGCTTTCGGTACTAGGTGTACTAACTATTCCCAGTTGGCAACGGCGCCAATTTGATAAACAAGTTTGTCACGGTGTTTTCTCAAATACCAAACTGTCTATTTAATCAATTGCAGTACAGTATGGTGTCAATCCAATGGGAGAGTAACTAGCAATCAAGATATAATCTACTTATTCTAATCTAAGCCAGATTCGGTTTTAGCAAGTGGTTTATCTATCCCTAGGTGATAACGAAATCTTAAAAACAAAATGCTAAAAAACGAAACACAGTATTAAAATGTAAAAAGCAGAGCATTAAAAGTAAAGCAATAGTGAAACTAATGATAAAGTGCAACACGAAATCTCAACCTAAAGCAGAGTATTAAAATCACGAAAATTCAATAGAGGAAAAACGGGTTCTCGAGGATTAGGATCAATGATTAGGGTATTCCCTAGGGGTTCTAGACTTATCTATCAACCTATTTAGATGACCTATAAGCAAGGAATCACAAAGTAATCACATTCGCTCTCGCGCAATGGGACCTCTCCTAAAAGACAACCTGACTTGACTCTCGCCCAACGATTGGAAATTCAAGAGGCCTTAAGTATGGACCTTACAAAGCCTAATAACACCCTAGACAATCAATCTCTTGAGCTAGGAAGATGCTATCTTAATTTAAGCATGTTCAAGTGATTCCCCAAACGCCTCTCGGGGGGGATTCACCAAGAG
>JAKUCM010003430.1:0-61775 GCA_023374145.1 Lepidium sativum
CACAATCCCTTAACATTTGATTAAAAGGCATGAAAGAGGTAATGTTACGCCTACTGCCTCCTTGTTTCTCATGATTTCCAGAAATTCTCGTTAAAATCCCCAGAAATTACCCATGGGCCTGTTCGGTTAATACCCAAACGCGTGACCCTCTCCCAGACGTATGACCGTCTCGTGTATACTGGTTCTCCGTAGAAAAAAGTCAGGTATGATTGAAGACCTAAGATGTCTACAGACAGGTCAATCATGTTCTTATCTTTATAGTTTATTGAGACCTTATAATTATCCTGGTACAATAAAGCAAGGCCTCCACTAGAACCCGTTGGTTCAAACGCGGTGATTAGTTTACTATAATCCAAATGTTCTTCGACTTTAACCAAAAAATCCTCTTTATTCTTTGTTTCTGATAAAAATAAAAATTCTGGCTTAAATATTTTCCAAAGATCTCTAAGATAATTAATAGTTATTTTATTACCCAAACCTTGGCAATTCCAACATAAAAAATTTAACATCATTAAAATTAAATAAAGATATCATGGAGCTTTGATTTTGCTATTATGGTTCGCCCTCCTTGGATTTGGGGACATTGTACCCATCATAGTCAATTTCCTCGTACTGACTCCTCGAAGTGGAGTGGAAACACGAGCCCCACTCTTATTCGAAGCGCCTGCACCTTTTAATGCTTTTGCCTCTTTGTAGGTTTGTAACTTAGCTGCCATATTCTCATTCCTAATGGCACTTTCTTCCTCTGACAATACCCGGCGTGAGGTCATGACAGCTTCGAGGGCCAATTCCTCTAACATGTCCTCGGCCAATATATCCTCTCCATCTGCCACTTGTTTCTCTGCCGGTTCAATATTGTGCTCCTGATCCGGCTCGATTAGATCATCTTCAAGATCATCCATGTTGTCGACGTTCTCCAACATATCCGTTAGGAGGTGGTCGTCCCTTTAGCTGCAGCCGTTTCCGCAACTGGATCAATCCCTGCCGCAACTTCTAGTTCCGCATCGTCTGTTAACGGTGCGACTTGAGTTTGGAAGAGCGGTCTTCGCACCTTTTTGGCGGATGACTTCCCTGCTTCCACATCTGTCACTTTACCCTGCAATTTCGATAGAGTCAATGAAAGAACCCCATCAGAACCAACAAGAGACAGTAAAAGCGTTAATACCTTTCCTGTGTCGTTCAGATTTGATTGGGCCGTAGGAAAGCCTCTTCCTCTTTTGTTCCTTTCGTCCTTATCTCTAATCATTCTGGTTTTGGGATATCCACCAGATCCATTATTTTTGCCTAGAAAGACCCCTTTATAAGACCTATGCCTCTCGCTCATAATTTGTTTTTTAGACAAATCCATTACAGAAACTTGAGAGCCCAATTTTTCCGTATAACAACTATCGTCATTATGAGTCATTCGATAGCAATGACCACAATAGCCTTCTAGACGTCTATATTCGAACACGACTTTCGATTCTAGGCCTTCCTCAAAATCTAAAATTGATGAAAATACTGATGGATTTGAACAAGGGAGTTCAATAAGAACTTGACCCTTCAAAACATCAATGTTTATAACCGGACCTAATGAACAAGCTACCAACCTATAGACTTCCTCAACCCTATATTCAAAAGGAATACCGGTTATTCGGATCCATAACCGAATGAAATTTGGGTGATCGCATCCGCCAATGGTTTCCACGGGTGTATGACACCATCCATCCAAAATTGCAGCATCCTAAATATGAAGGTGTCGACGTTTTGCAAAAGAGGATTGAGACACCTTCCCATCATGACTTTCGAGCTCCTTGCCAAGAGAGCCGAATTGTCAATTTTTTGGATCTTAATTTTAAGTAAACAGGCCGGTGATTTAGCCGTAACCACCTTTTTACCTATTCCCACTTGCGACGTCATCGTGATTGATACTAATTTGACAACTAAATTTTCTATCTTTAGACTAGTTTTTAAGAGAGCCGTGTTGAGTTGTTATAACTCTGACCCTCTTTATATAGAACTCGTCAAAAAGCCTTAGGCCTAAATTTCCTCTTTTGATAGCGCCAAAATATAAGGCTAGATTTAAGGGATCCTAACAAATATGTCGATAAGCTTACTATTGAAATTTTTGAACTTAAAATTTCCGTTCTTATCTTAAGATTAAAGTAGCTTTTTATAAGTATGGATCCATCCTTATCAACACCTATATCTACTTTCCCGAGTACGCTTTGAGACCAAATAATATCATTAAGGCACAGATTCGATCATATTGATATTCCAATAAGTCCATATGAAGTGATACTAACCCGTGGGGATTCTTTCCCTTTAGCTCGTCTCCCAGCAGTATGGAATCCAGTGAGGCTTCGAAAACCCCAGTATTGTCTGAGTCATAAGATAGATCATTAGTTCTCAGTCATTTCTTGAACCAAAGCCAGACATCACATAGAAGTTATAAGTGACTTATACATCCTTTGCCCAAATATTCTCTACCGGCTATTAACCTTATCCATTTTAACAACGTTCCAATAAGATTTATACGTCTGATGAACGTTTGTAAACTACTCTTCGTTGTCCCTATTCTGACTTGCATCACCCAAAATTCGTTTAGACTTTGCCTATACTTGCTCTGTCTATACGATCTGTCGATTATAGTAACCTTAGACACCAATAGTATTGCAGCTTTTACCAAGCATGTAAGTACTCCAATACATCCTTCCCAATTAAAACCGACCAGTAGACATGAGCTATTAAGTCGACAATACAATGTTTAAAACAACAAAACTTGTTTTAATATGTATTTTAGGAAAATTTTAAATCTAAAGATAAAGATAAATAAAAAGTATGTATGACTCTGTACATTTTTAAGAGTCTTTTTTTTTGTGATTATTAAAACTTTTAACATAAAAAGTATCTAACCATATAATAAATAAAGCAAGTGTTATCCTTACTATATTTTTATTCAAAAAAGACTAGATTACGTTAGACTGGTTTTTCGTAAATAAATATGGTAGATCTTTCATTCATAAGGATAAATGCATAGTTTAAAACGTTGATTGTGAGTTGTTATTTAAATATAGGATTCGAAAAAGAATTGCAAAAAATTAAAATAGTTACTAATTTGTAAGAAAATAAAGAGGGATGAAATCATAAAGGAACTATTAATTATTAAAGAAACAGAGAAAAATGATTTTAACATATATTTTTGTGTTTTTAGTCAAGTAATTGAGTGTCACTTCGGTTTCTTGCCACTTTCCTACAGTAAAGTTTTGATTGAGATTAGGTTTTACACTAGTTTTTCGTTTTTGTTTCTCGAAAAACTATTTCTCAGCCAATTATGATTTTACTAAAACAGTTTTTCAAAATCTTAAAATAGTTTTTATATTAAATCTCATCATTCAATTTTTTTGGTTTTTTACTTTCCTAAAAGCTAAGAAAACCTATAATTTGAAAATTAAACGTTGATTTTACTAAAATCCAAAAACTACTTTTTGACTTTTTACAAACCAAAATTAAGATGCAAAAACAAAAACTAAAATCAAAATCTAAAAATTAAAAACTTTAATCTAAAAACAGAAAACCAAATATCAGAAAATGTGTTACCAATCATAATCTAAGTCAACTTCAAAATTATGTTTTTCCCAGGGGTTTATGAATTAGTTACAAATTGAAAATTTTCAATTACATTGTAGACAAAAAACACTTCATTATAACAAAATTAAATAAAATGTAAGAACATCTCCAATCACAACATTATTTTAGTGTTAAAATTACATTATATTTAATATGGTTTTGACCTTTGTTCAAAAACGTGGTCTAGAAGGCCGCTTAATCGCCGGAAAACGTGATCTTGAAGGCTGCTTAAAACGTGGTCTAGAAGGCCGCTTAAAAATATGTCATTTTGATTAGATATGTAATATTTAGACAAAATTATAACAAAAATCGAAAAATAAATAATAAAAAAGCTTTAACATATAAAACTGGTGGTGGCTATCGAAATTAGGGTTGCATAAAAAATGAAGAAGATGATGTTAAAAAGACTATTTTACCTTTATTTTAATGAAAATCGAAAACTATGAGCTCTCTTTGCCTATACAGGCCTCAAACTAAGGTTGACTTGACAACAAAAATGATCAACAACCGCTAGCCCATGTGAATATTTGTTGGATAGATGCATTGTTTGATATATATTATGATTATTTTGATAAAATTGAATATTCTTAATTAGATAATTTATAAATATAATATTTAAACTGCTATATTTTAAGTAATAAAAGAGAAATTGTGGTAATTTATAAAATTAGTAAATTCAAATCACGAATTTCAATCAATATATCTGTTTGTTCAAAATGAGTTTCATATTCTTGATTCGTGTGTGCCGAGATAAAATTTCTTGATGTCGAACATTATCATCATGGCATGTCATCTCAACTTTTGCATTTATAACTTCAACTCATTCTTTAATTATTGTATTGATATCACATTTATCCTATGTTATCATATTATGCATTAATATACAAATAGTCATTATGTCATGTAAAAATTAATTACCTAACGAGCATAATAATTTTTCCACAATTGCAAATCTTGAATGCAATATTCTAAATGCACATTCTATATCTTTTTTTCATGTTTGTCATTTTGCGGCAAATAATATTTTTGGGATCACATAGATCGTGAATCGTTTGAACAACAGTATACCATTTTAGATATATACCATCAGATATATACTAACATATTATAATATTTCAATTAATTACATAATTAGCTAGTAGAACAATACCTTTAACCATATTATCCAAAAGAGAAGATGTCTCCAACACATTGATATCATTATCAGATCATGATAAACCAACATTTTTATGCCAAATTCAAAGATCATAATCGGTTACATCTTTTGAAATGATAGTAGGAGATCCACAACGACTATTATGGTGGGTAGGAGATCCACTACCCAAAAAACCTGAAAATATTTGACATTCACCAATATGAAGTAGTCGCGCAACATCACAAACATCGAGTGATCAAAGATATCAGCCTAGAAACACCTCGACAACAGCATGAAAAAACTCATATGTCTCTAAACAACATAAAAATATGAATTACAAAACTCATATGAAGTCCTCGTCAGAACATAATCTCATGAAAGAACGGATTTTCAATAATAATCGTTGAACAGATTACGAGAAGCATTTCTTATTTCATATAAATAATATTTCTTTTGACTTAAAAAAGATTCAATATAAATAAACCAAATTTTTTTTTTCAAGCGAAAAATTTACCATCACATTTGTTTACTTTTTGGAGAAAATAACATCACATTTATTTGTTATCTCATGTCATAGAAATAACATGTGTTTTCACTTAAAAAATATGAATCAATCTAAAAACATTTATTTGTTTCAAGAAAGATCTAACCATTGCATTCATATGTCTTTTCATGTTTTGTAAATATAATATTCTTTTTACTTTAAAAACATGAATTAATATAAACCATTGATTTCTTTACAAAGAAAATCTAATCATTGAATTCATGTCTTCTCATATCATGTAATTTTTTTTTTTTTTTTGCTTCAAAAACATGAATCCATCTAGACCATTGATTTGTTTTCAAGAATGATCTAGGCATAGTATTCATTTATCATATCATATCATAAAAATAACATTTATTTTTACTTAAAAATTGAATCAACTTAAACCATTAATTTGTTTCCAAGAAAGATCGAACAATTGCATTCATATGTCTTATCATGTCATTATCATGTCATGTAAATGATATTTCTTTGGGATTATCCTCAAAAGTGTCACTTGAGTTGTGGAAACTCTGAGAAATGCAACAATAACATAAACTTGTTGAAAATATCACTTTATTTTGGTATTGTATCATAAATGATAATGGAAACTGACGAAAGACATGGACAAGAAGCATGAGACGTATGGAAATGAAGTATGAGATATATGGACATAAAAATGAAACATGGAGAACATATATTTATTCTCTATAACACAAATGGGTATAGTTTTAAATCATGTGGAAATGAACATAAACATATATGTGTGAACATACATGATAATGATATGAATTATTTTTACAAAGACAAGGACATGAAAGATTGTCATGGGAATGGACATGGATAGAACATGCACACGAACAAAAAATATACAGAAATAAACATAAAAATGTGAGATAAATTTAAAACATGGAGGATATGGACATGAAACATGAGGGACAAATATATTCTCTCAATAACACAATATTGAAATTTTTTAAATCATGGGACATGAAAATTAAAAGAAACTATCTTCTCGCACTACTTCCCCTAACTTTGGACCTAAATAAATTTCCCCTAGAATGAAAATTTTAATCCTATTTCACCCTCAATTGGTTTTTTGGTATAATTGAATTGAACCGAGACAAAAGTAAAACCGTACCAATCGTTCCATACCCTGAACCAATACTATAACCCAATATTATCCCTAATTCTTGGAACCCTTATTTTTTATTCCCTGATTTTTTGATTTCGAAAAGGTAAATGCATCAATCTATTTTCATTATTAGTTGATAGGGCTAGATTAGTATGTTGTTTTTGAAACATATGATATCTTTTATGAAGCCTAAAGCTTTCGGTTTTATTATTGGCGATGTGTATAAAATTTTTACTTTCATGGTTCAATAGATATAGAATGAGCAATCTGTGAGGAGCTTCTAGTGGGAATTCATATTCGTGTAATTGAGGAGAAAGTGTGGTTAATATTTCAAAGAAGTGTTGGTATGGAGCTTCAATCAACTCAAAATTTTATGAATTAGAAACTAACCCTTACTCTATGTATCATCGATGCTCATTTGCTTCAATACATAAGGTATTTTCCAATCTTATAACTTAATATTGTGTGTCAAATTGTGGAGATACTTCTTTTTGAAGTGATATGTGTTGATATTTATTTGTGAAAATAATGATTTTTATTGAAGCTTGGTGATGATAATCACACATTTAAATGGTATGATGAAGAAATTGTGAATGAATGATGCTCAATTGAAAGACTTGAGAAGCATGTAATAGAGATGGAAAACAAGGTTCTAAAGCAGATGAATTTGAGGATAGAGAATGAAATTTTAAAGAAAATGTATAGTCTAGTCATCAAAGCTGAATTGAGGGTGAAGAAAGTGATTGGTATTGCTATAGTTTTACGAGTTGTGAGCATGATTGAAAGAATGATTTTGTTAGAGTAATCAACTTTTTCTAATTTTTTGATTTCTGGTATTTGTCAGTTTGAATCGTTCTAATATGTAGTAGCCTTTGAATTGTGATATAACTGATAGATCTTATTTCTGACCTCATTAATTACATGCAATCATGATTGTTTAATCAAGGCAAGAACACAATCAATAAAATGCATTGTTTTTTGTTGCTTGAAACCAAATTTTGACCTAGACAAATGGTTTTGTATTGTAACAAAAACCTTTAAAAAAGATAAATTGAATAACCAAGACAAATTTCTATCTTGAATTAAGCAATTGTACAACTCGATACATATGTTAATGTAGTTTCATACACAATAAAAAAAAACAACTCCATTCATATTAATATCTTCAATTATATTAGGTTCAAGCCATAATGTTATGCATAAAACAGATCCAAAAACAAAGCCAATATACATACTTCAGTCATAATGATCAAAATAATCCTAAAAATCAGAGGGCCATGACACATGCTTCAGTTCCAGCCATCACGTCTTCAAGATTGAGTTAACACACGCTAGGAAGACTCACATTCATCTTGCTTTGATGCTTTCTTAGAATTATGTTTAGAATATTTAAATCAAGTAATTATCGGTATATAGACCAATTACATACGATTTAGTTGGTCAAAACTGATTTGCTATATAATAAACCATCCTTAATCTAATTTTGTTGGTAAATAAAAATTCAACTTCCAATGGAGGGGGAAATAGGATTTCAACTTCCAATTGATGGAGAAACATGATTAAAACTTCTAGTCTTCGAGGAAATATATTTATGTCCAAAGTGTAAGAGAGAAGAGAAAAAAAAAGTAAGGTCAAAATAGTCATTTTACCAATCAAAAAGGTAAATCTACAAAATGAGTTTTTGGCATACAATTTCTAGACTATATGTTCTATTTATTTTTGCTTAAGAACATGAATCAATCTAAACTATTGATTTGTTTCCGAGAAATACCATTTGTTATATAAATAACATTTCTTTTTACTCAATAACATGATTCAATCTAAACCACTAATCCTGTTTTAATTAGTTAATGTTCTAAGTAATTGTTTTCAAATGGTAGATATTTTCAATTTCCAATGTATATTTGAACTATGTTTTCTTCTCTCTTCTTCAATCTTCAATTTTTATTATCTTTAAGTAATAAATAAGGTATAATGTCATTTCACAAAATTTTCTAATTTGTGAAATTCTTAAAACATCAACTAATTAGAAAGAAAAGGATTACTTTAAAAAAAAAACATCTAATCATTGCATTCATATTTCTCTTCATGTCACATAAACATTTTTCTGTCATAAATATATATATATATATATATATATATATAAAAAGAATCAATCTAAATTTTTGATTTTATTTAGCATATATCTAATAGTTAATATTGCTTTCACTACTCTCTATATTTATGTATATGTATAAGATTCTTTGAATGATCACATATTTTCAACACAATTTCTTACCATCAATTCTTCTTCCAATAAAGACTCGGTCTTTATCATACTCTATAAAATAAGATATGCATTTATGTCATGTTTATATATATTGATGTTTCCAAAATTCAACCACAGGAATAAACTAATCAAATGATCAATTTTGGTCAACACATGAAGCCGAATATCAATAATCCGGTATTTTTACTCATCAACCAAGATTAAGAAGATCATTACAATCGTCAAAGGCAAAAATTCTTGATGTTATTAACACAAGATGTCAAATTTAAAAGAGGATTCAAATTAGATTATGGTTGGCCATCCTTAAAGTTATTAAGAAAATTTATAATATCAAGACTACTACATTTCATGAACACTACAAAAAAACACAGGTAATTCTGATGACTATTCTCATCGGAAGCTGTCCGAATAGCCACATTTTCGACAAAAAATAACGAAAAATGGTTATTGGCATAGCATCGTCGGAAATCAAGTCTTTGTCTAAAGATGTCAGACATAACCTATGGAAACCAAAGTCAGATTTCAACACAAAATCTTCAAATCATCACAACCCATAGCAAATATTATCCTATTTTGAACTAAATTCAACCTAATCTAAGAGTTCTAAAGCCATAACTAATACTAATTCTCAAATTCCATTAAACAACATCAAAATCATTTTTACCAAAAAAAATATGAAATTGTTGAGATTGAGGTTGAAACTTACGTGATTGGAAGGATATGAGAGAAGTGGAGGTTGAATCTGCTGTAAAAACACCTTCATCAGCAATAAAATCGTATCAAAGCACCAGACTTTTAGAGAGAAATAGTTGGGTTTGAGAAGGAGAAAAAGAGAAGAAGTTTCACGAAAAAAGAAATAAAGTGATGACCCGTCAAGATTCGTTGGTTTCCGTCGGTTTATAGGACGGAAACCTAGGCCAATTTCTTTATATATAGCCTATGGAAACCAATAGAATTTATTTATTATTATTTTTAATTAAAATTCTGATAAATTTCGTTAGTTTTCGTAGGTTATATAACCTACCGACACAAACAAGTGTTATTTTTAATTATTATTTTTATTTTTAATTAAAAATCTGATAAATTTGTTGGTCTCTGCATGTGATATAACCTATAGAAACTGACGGTGTTGTTTTTATTAATTCTTTTTTTTTTAATTAAAAATCTAATAATTTCGTCGGTTTCTGTAGGTCATAGCACCTACGACAAGCGACGAAATTTTTTTATACATTTTTAAAATTAAAAATCTGATAAATTTCATCAGTTTCCATATGTTATATAACCTACAAATGTCGATGGGTATCAGTTTTCCAACGACATTCAACAGAACACATTTAGAAAAATTTCATAAGTTTTTTTAAAGAACAAATTGAGAAAAATAAAAATCAAACTAAATACAAATTAATCTCATTATAGTTTAAATTATTACTAAATAAAAAAAAATTGTTCTTCTCTATTTTTAGATTATCTAGATAATTTTGAAATTTAAGTGATAATTATATTATTTTTAAACAAATTTATATTAGAAATTAAATTTAAAAAAATTTAGTTTCGAAATATATAAAATTTTATATAAATGACAATTTTATAATTAACCACATTAAAATTAAATATGGTGTTGACATAAATTTTTTTTTTTAAATCATTCCTCTGACATTATATAATAATACTGGAGAAAATGAAACACTAATATTTTCAATTAACTAACAGTACAAGTTGTGTTTGTAACAAACAAATAAATATATATCTTTAATTATTCTTTATGGTATATCGACCGTCACTGTAATATTGTAATTCGTTTCTATAAGTATGTTCAAATTTTTTGATATAGATTATATATTTTCATTTAGTTCACAAAATTATAATTAAATATGAATCCTATACACATTAATATATGGGTTTAAATATATCACGTATAATGATTTTTAGTATTTATTTATATCATCAATTGAAACGACAAGATATAATTTATATCTTAATTTTCATTTTATATAACTCCTTTTAATCTTTTGTATATAGATAGAGAGATTGAACTCTTGATTTTTTTTAACAACATTGAACTCTTGATTAGAATCATTAACTAAATCATCTAACCATCAAATTAAAAAAAATCTAGTATATCTAATTTGAATACAAAATATAAATTTCAAGGAAATATTTATTGACTAGTTAGAAATTAATAATATATAATAGATAATTGGTCAATTACAAAGAAAAAGAATACATATAATATAAAATATATTTTGTTGAATCACGATGAGTATTCAGATATACATATAAACTTTCATTTTGTTGCATTTCTGGCTTATTTTTTAAAACGCATATACACATATATTTTTCTTTTGTAATTTACTTTGAACGATAAAAAAAATATTGTGGTCATCTTATACTTAATTATTTTTTCGTATGAACACCTATCCATGACTCTAAGACTAATTGACAATTTTCTCTAAGTAATTGAATTGTCTAAATAATTGAGGTTGACATCAAAATGATTGACATGTATATATTTTTGGCTAAAAATGGACTGGTATAGTTCTTTTTAATGTAATCAAGAAATTTCGGACCAAGAAATTTAGCCTAATTTCGAAAAAAAATTTAAATACTGGATATATTTGTTATTTATGTCATCAACAATAACCAACCATAATTGAAATTTTAGTTGAAACTTTTGCTGAACTAACATAGTGTATTGGTGAGATATTAAGTTATATACAGTTTCAGCAAGTTAACAATGATATATAACCAAGTGATTGTAGTATATTGACTTAAATTTGGTACTAAATATCTAAAAATCATAGATTTTTTTTTTTTTATCTGGGAGATATTTTTATGTAAGTTTCTCTAGTTTCAAAGGAAATTATGATAAAGGAGACAATGCTCGACCCTCAATTTGTGGGATCTCTATTAATTGGAATGAACAGTTTCCAGAAAACTAAAATTTTTGGGTTACCATAAAAAATAAACAATGATTTATTATTATTTTATTTGTCAACTATCCTATTGAGTTTTAAATCTCACTCCTACTACTGCAATTATGGAGTTCGATCTCTGCTATCTTGATAATTTGTAAAATGACTACACCACGAGACCACCTATCCTCGGGGATTTATTATCATGTTTGTTATTTCCTTTTCAACAATTAAATTATATTAAATTTTTTATTTAGGAAAGGGGCGTATTTAAAAAAAAAACCAATTAGAAAATATATTTCTACCACTTCTATCTAGCTAATCCATCTTTCTGTGGAAAATTCTAGGAACCTATTAAAATAAAAAAGAAAAGAAAAGTCTTCTCAATCTGTCAAATAGTTTCGCCGTGTTGAGTCAAATTAAGCCGCAGGCTTCACTCCTGGTGGTGCCTTTCCGTCCGGGTTACGGTGTCCAACTGCGCGCTAACCTAGAACCCACAAAGGGTGTTGGTCGATTAAGACAGTACTCGAATGAAGAGAGAGAAGACAAATGTCACCAAGCCAAAAGCCGCACAAGCGCGAAGTACAAGATGCATAAATGTCGATGGGACCAGTGCAAGTGTTGTGTCAACATTTTCTCCCGTTTAAGTATTACGTGGTTGTGTATTGAGAAACGGCTACTCAATCTTCACAAGTAGCCACCATTTTTAGAATCTCTTCACAGTAGCACATCTGATTTTTGCAAACTCTAGTGCCTGAAAGGAAATCATTGCCCAAAAATCACTCTGAATTCAGTATGAAGAGGAGATAAACATCGGGGCATACTTTTCGCTCCCATATACACACATCCAATTCATCTAAAATATATTAAGATTTTGACAAATATAAAATATTCACTAAAAAGACATGGCAGATTTTAACCAAATATTTTTAATCAATTTTAGATTATTGTCGATTTTTTGACCAACTTTAATCAAAAAATATGTCAAAAAGTTATTTTTTGACCAACTGTACATTATTATTGTGGTTAAAATTCAATTATTTTCTAGTAATAATTGAATTTCATTCAAATATATCGATATAGTGACGTTCTACAAACATGTGTATTCTATCAAAATGTCTATTTAATATTAGAAAACAATTAAATTTTGACAATATAAAAATATAAATTTGGTTAAAATAATTGATATATTGAACCAAAATTAGAAAAAGTAATGTATAATTACTCAAAATTAATCAAAAGATTTTGTTTTAAATTACCATATTTTGTTGCAGTGATTAATATTTGTATTACTCATATCTATGATTAATATCTTATTTAAAAGCTTATCAATGTGCTGGACATTGCCTCAAAATATTGGTAAACTGCTCATATATCATATTCACATTATTAGTTGCAATTTAAAAATAATTTGTACCTAAGTTATAATTATTATTATTTTGTTAAAGTGATTAGCAATATATATGATAGTTTAATCTTGGGTTTCTCTCTCCGTGGGGCTTTTCGGGGGTGAGAGTTTTGCTCTAACCTTTCCGGGGATTTTGTCGGGGTAGATCTAGGGCTTCAGTTCGGTTTTGATTCTCGGGGTGGAGTCTCGTTTTTTGTCTTTTGGGGTCTCCCTTTCACGGTCCTTCTTTCCATTTTCGGAGGGGGTTTTGGTTGAGGGAGTTTTAGGGTTGCGGTGGTGGTGTATTGACACCGTTGCTGTTTATTGGAGGAGTAGGTGCCTACTCGTTTCTCTTTGTGCGGATCTTGCTCGTATTTGGGAGTTTTCTTCGGACTTTTTGGGTCTCAGCTCATGGTTTCTCGGAGGTAAGCTTTAAATGGTGTGTTTATTCAGTCTTTTTAGATTCGAGGTATGTTTTAGGCAAATTGGATATGTTATATGGATTCGAGGACAAACAGTCCAACAATGTCCTTTGTTAGGAATACAGGGGACAATGAATGTTTTCTCTGGTAATATTACTTCCAGAGAAACAGTTAGTGGAATGATCCTGTTCAGGTATTACATGAGGGGTTCAGAGGAAACGTGGATTGGTTTCCGAATTGTTTTCCTAACAAAATGGTTGCCGTGGATTCTGTGGTGTAATAGTTCCGATGTAGAACTTTATGGTTTTGGGATTGGGTGGAGAGCAGTACATTCTTTGGTTCTGTGGTTTTTTGAAGTGGTTGAAGTGTATTTTGCATTTAATGAGTCTTTTAATACAAATGTGTTGTCAATGGTATTAACAATTGGTTCTTTGGGTGGTTAACTAATGTGGGGTTATGGTGTGTGGAGGGTACCTATGATCTTAATAAAGGGGGGAGGGGTCCTATTTTAGTTGAATTATTGTTAATATATGGTTTTGGGTTTGTATATCCCTCTGTGAGAATATTCCATTGTAGTTCTTCAAAGTGGCGCTTGTATATGGGGTTCAACTCACCTTTGGGTGATTTACTTTCTAGGTCGGGCAAGTTGTTCGTTAAAGGCTGCGTCAGGAAGGATACATCGTGTTCTACTGACGCTATGAACAATATTTGGAAAGGAATTCAATGTTTGGTATGCTTCTTCATTCTCTCTAAATTGGTTGAGTATAATACGTGGATGGGATTTCTTTTATATGGGTCTACATTGATACAAAGTATATTAATAAAATACATGTGGGGGTGTCTGGATATGGTTGAGTTTTTCAGGAAACATCTCATTCTTTTGGGGCTCTTACATTTGGATTTGCTTGTTAGGTGTTTAAGTTGGAGTTTTTTTCGGTCAACTTTAGAATTAAATTAAAAAACTTGGATAGAATTGGTTTGTATAACTTATCTCTACCAAAATCAGAAGTCAAGCTTAACTTTTAGGGATGGCATCGAATCTGGAATATGGTTTAGAATTTTAAATTCAAATACGAGTTATAAAAGAAGGAGAGGTCAATATCTTTTTCCACAAAAAAATGTGTTCCTCTGTGTTTTAAAAGAGTCATTCCTGTGGGTTGGGATTAGGTAGAGATGGCTCAATTGGTTGCAAACAAGAAGAGTTTGGGAGGTAATTCGCCACCAAAACTCATCAAAATAAAAATACTGAAAATTGAAAACTCTGCTTTACTAGCTCGTAGCTCTAAGGTGTTAATGGGTAGGTGTCTTAATCCTCAATTTCAGAATGTGGATACCTTTATTTTCAGGATGCCCCAATTCTAGAATTTAGTGGGTCGTGTGAAGGGTTTAAATTTGGGGAATGGTAGGTTCCAATTTGAATTTAAGTTGGAAGATGAATTAGTAAGAGTCTCAGAGAATGGATTCATTAATTTCGACGGGTGGATGATCTCTTATGCTCCTTGAAAGCCAATAGCAGATACTGATTATCCAAGTTTGATTAAATTGTGGATTAGGATAACGGGATTCCTTTTGAGTATAAAGTAGAAGAAGTCTATCGACTAGTTGCTGCAACCCTAGGAAATATAATTGGAATAGAGGTGCCAAAGGATCAGGTTTTAATTGAAATACCTTGTTCCAAACCGTTGATCTTCTCTTCCATCTTAGAATTTGAGGAAAGGAAAGAATCACGTATGATGATTAAGTACAAAAGGTTGGTAGGGTTCTGTAGTTTATGTTATAGGATGACGCATGATTCAGATTCCTGTTATAAGGCCAAAGTGGTGGATAGAGTGTCGGGTTTAGAAGGGAGAAGAAAGTTGGGCACTGCTGAGAGAACAAAGAGCTTTAAAGGTGCGGTTCTCGGGGGAAAAAAATACAGGAGCAGTTTTCAGATCCTTGTCAATGAGAGACAAGGCTGATGGTGCTAAGAGGAGTCGGGAAACAGGATAGGAACCAGCTGTCGTAGCGAATTCAGCTGAGGTACAACGATTTTTGGGTTTTGATTGTAGAGTAATCTGTGTCTATGGGACTAATTTGTGTCCATTTTTACACAGGTTCATGGAGAGGAGGTGACCGAAGTGAGTCTCTCTGCGAAGAAGGTTCGCCATCCGATGTTCCAGACTATGGATTCCGTGACAGCCGAGTTGACGGAGAGGTCTTCAAGGGAGACAGCAGAATCTGTTGCAGATCAGGAGGAGGAGAAGTCCGCAGAAATTGGTGATTTGGATTTGGTTCTGGAAACAGAGTTTGATGATCAAGTGGCGCTACTGCAGAATATGGAAGATTTTCAAGATTCTACTGCGGTGATAGAGGCTATTACTGAGCAAGTGGAGGATGAAATTTTGGATTCTTGAGCTTTAAATGAGGCGATGCACATGAGCCAAAATGTCTCGGCTGAACATTTGGATTTGGTCCAGGCGGAGGCAGAGGCTAGACTGCCACACTTTGAGGAAGGTAGGCATGTGAGTAAAGCAACAATTCTGGTGACAACTCCCATCATAGGAGTCAGCACAAAGAAGATGGCTATGTTGGGCAAAATGTCTCCACGCCGCACACCTAAATCATCAAAGCCGAAAGAGGGCAAAAGGCAGGAGCAGCACATTGCTTCTAAAAAGTTTTAATCTTTTTTTATGGTTTTTAAAGTTTTATGTTGGAATTGCCAAGGTCTTGGAAATAAAGTCACTATTAGCTATTTAAAGGATAATTGGAAGTTATTTAAACCTGATTTTTTATTCTTATCAGAAACAAAGAATAATTCTCATTTCCTGGAAAAAATCCAACTACATTTAGGATATAAATTTTTAACAACTGTTGACCCAATGGGCCTAAGTGGAGGATTGGCTTTGTTATATTCAGATAGTTATGATACAA
This sequence comes from Lepidium sativum, assembly GCA_023374145.1. Taxonomy (NCBI): domain Eukaryota; kingdom Viridiplantae; phylum Streptophyta; class Magnoliopsida; order Brassicales; family Brassicaceae; genus Lepidium; species Lepidium sativum. The sequence goes on from JAKUCM010003430.1 coordinate 16,303, forward strand.
TTATAACATACAAAGATAAAAATATGATAGTTATGATTTATTATCATGTTTGTTATTTCCTTTTCAACAACTAAATTATATTAAATTTTTTATTTAGGAAAGGGGCGTATTTAAAAAAAAAAAACCAATTAGAAAATATATTTCTAGAAGAAAGGGAACATTTGGTCATGGAGAAGAGTGAGGAAGAACTACATCGTTCACTGTTTATTGGATAAAGCATTCGGTAACAGTGCTTGGCATGAGTTATTTCCAATTTTGGAAACCAAATACTTAAATATGATAGGGTCGAATCATAGACCAATAGTAAGTAGTTTTCATTACCAGGTACAGAGATCTAAGACGAATGGGTATTGTTTTGACAAAAGATGGATAAGTAAGCCTGGGTTTAAAGATCTGGTGCAAAAAAGTTGGAAGGGTAATGGTTTCCATAGGAATTTCTCTTTGACAGAATGTATTAGATGTTGTCGAAGGGAAATATCACACTGGCGGTGTATGACTTTACAGTCTAGTCGTCAAAAGCTGGAGGATCTTAAACAGGTTGTTGAGACCTATCATATGAGTAATATAGTTGACCATGTTTTAATCGCTGAGGCTACATCTAAGCTCAAACAGGCGTATGTGAGGAGGAGGTATATTGGAAGCATAAGAGTCGAAATAAGTGGCTGAATGAGGGAGATGAGAACACAAAGTTCTTTCATGCAGTCACCAAACAGCGACGCGCAAAAAATAGAATAAATGGTTTAGTTAATGGGCAGGGTGATTGGGTAGCGACAGAAGTTGAGATTCTGAAGGAAGCTACTTCAAATTTTTCAGATTTGTTTTCTAGTACCGCAATTAATGGGTTTTCAGTTGAGGGAATTGATGCTAAGGTTTCAGAGGTAGATAACCAATGGCTGATGTGACCAATAACAGAGTTGGAGGTCAAATTAGCTTTATTTGCAATGGACCCAGGGAAGGCACCGGGTCCTGATGGGATGACAGGAACTTTTTACCAATATTCTTTGGACATAATTAAAGATGATTTGTTGATTGTGATAAATAATTTTTTAAGGACGGGATATTTTGAGAAAGAGTTGAATAGGACGAATATATGTCTCATTCCAAAGGTATCGCGACCTAGTCGAATGAGTGAATTTCTTCTGATAAGTCTTTGTAATATTGGTTACAAGTATATATCAAAGATTTGTTTAAGGCTTAAACGGTTGTTACATGGCCTTATATCTGAAACGCAATCGGTGTTTGTGGCGGGTCGGGTCATATCTGAAAATATTTTGATTGCTCTGAAAATGATGCATGCTTTACGCACATGAGCAAAGCTTATGTGGCGAAACAGCTATGGAGACTGTTAAGGTACCCGGAGTCACTTTTAGCTAGGGTGCTAAAAGGCAAGTATTATAAGAACATATGTTTGTTACAAACAAAACAGACAGCTGCGTCATCTTTTGGGTGGCAGAGCATCATCTCTGCTCGTTCTTTATTATCTAGGGGCATTATTCGCAAAACTGGAACCGGGAAAGAGATACGGGTGTGGCAGGATGCATGGATCCCATATATTAATCCCCGTTCAGCTATATGGTCACATGATTATTTGTTCCCGGATATGGCGGTGGATCAGTTTATTGATCAATGAACCGGTACGTGGAAGGAGGTACTGGTGAGAAAATTTTGTGACCCAAGAGATGTCAGTCTAATTTTGGGTATTATGGTTCCGAAAAGGAAGGTGAAGGATTATTAGGGGTACCACTATACCATGAAGGGATACTATACAGTTAAATCTGGATACAAATTGGCAGGGGAAGTTTTGAGTAAGGGAAATACCATGAATGGGCCATCTTTTGGGTCCATTTATGAGAACATATGGAAATTAGAATGCACAAATAAGATTAAGCACTTTATTTGGCAGCTTATGTCGGGTTGTGTAGCGGTGTATCATAATCTGGTTAGGCGCATATTAGGTAGTGACTCACAATGTTTACGATGCGGGCAGGAGGTGGAGTCTATAAACCATGTCTTGTTTGAATGTCCACCAGCGGTCAAAGTTTGGGCTCTATCCCCAATTCCAGCATGTAGGGGTTTGTTCCTAGGAATTTTTGTATGGTATAATTTAGACTATTTGTTCTGGCGGGTCTCTGATCATGCTGATATAGATATGTTCCCATCGATTATCTGGTAAATTTGGAAGGCTAGAAATACTTTTTGTTTTACCAATACAGACTTAGATCCCAGAGTGGTATTGAAAAAGGCGGAAATCGACTATTTGGAATGGTTGGGAGCTTGGGAAAATGCCAAGGTCTCAACTGTTGGATATGGGCTAAATGTGGGTTTTCATAGGGCAACCTTGATATTCCCCTCCACATCTAATCTAAGCTTCACACACTATATGTGTTTCGTGGATGCGTCCTGGAAAACGTCTGACCAATATACGGGTTTTGGTTGGATATGTTTTTCAGATTCAGTGGATGGATTATTTTCAGGCACCAGACGGAGTCGTCAGAGCTTGTCGGCATTACACGCCGAGGTGGAAGCTATGTTATGGGCGATGCAATATCTTCAGGACCGACGAATCCCTGATGCTGAGTTCTCGACGGACTGTGAGATGGTGATGTGGATTTTTGATCGCCCGGAGGAGTGGCCGGCTTTTCTACCTTATCAGGAGGAGTATCAGCGCTTACGATCTTCATTTTCTTCCAGCCAGCTGACGGTAATTCCAAGAGGTTTGAATCACAAAGCAGATGCGTTGGCCCGACATACACGCACATCTGTTGGAGTGGTAGTGGTGTAATTCTTCGCTGTAATTTTTTCCCTATTTTGTACCGTTGGGAAAAAAAAATAATTAAAATAAGCATGTTTTCCGAACCTTTTAATCATGTGGTTGAAGTATAACCCACATGTTGTTCGAACGGAAAGGCCGGGGCAGTGACTATATTTATTTGCCTGCTCAATAAATTTTCTTAGTTTAAGCGTATTATAATCAAATTTCATATGATTGATTTCAAAATAATCATTGGATACCTAAAACAAGAAAAAAAATCAACATATATTGCGTTTTCATGATATAAATACATAAACCACCATTGTTTTGTGGTCAGGGCATGATCATTATCTTTTGCAAATGATTTTTTTAGATAAATTATAAACTACAATAATAACTAACCTTTTTAATCACAAAATAATAAATAATTTTCGTAAAGAATATCCAAAGATAACAGTTCCGGGCAACAAAATAAAAATATAAATAAACTAATTGTTGTCTTTGGAATCTTTGTAATTAAAAGGAAAAAAATCATAAAATAGTATTTAAATATGATGCACATATTAAAAGTTACAAGGTAATCAAGTGTTAGTAAAACACTAAAAAATACTGGTGGTTCGATTGATATGCTCCTGTTTATCTAAGCAAGTGATTAGTTTGAACTTAACTATTATCGAAAAAATAAATGATATCTAAATAAATTAAAAGCAAGCTAATTAGATCACATGTTTATTGTTTTTGGCATATTTTGTCAATTCATTACACCCTAGTTTATTATTATTATTATTATTATTATTATTATTATTATTATTATTATTATTATTATTATTATTATTATTATTATTATACTTTAAAAAGAATATTAGGTCTATTATATACACACCATTAAACCTTATCATATTATAAATGATGATTTTATCATTTTGTCAATAATATTCACTATGAATGTTCGGACCCTCGATTTGATGTATGTTTGGACAGATATCACTAGTTTATTATCGTTTACAATAGATAAGTTTACTGCCAACCCACCTGATCACAATGAATAGCTCTATTTGTATCAAATTAAAGATCTTTGTTTTTATTTATTTGCATAATTTGCAGTTTCTGATATTGTACTTGTATAAAATTTGATCAATTCGTAGAACAAACAATATATGAAAAACACACATTTTCTTGATTGGCCAAAACAATACAAATTTTTGAACTCTCCTAAAAATTGTATTATTTTTTCAAAAAATAAATCGACGAAATCCTATCTATAATCCAAATTCTCCATAGTCGAATTTTGATAAAGAAATTATACATTTTTAGTCATTTGAACAAAGATATTTGTCCTGAAATTTAAATTATCTTACTTTCTTTTTTTGGTCAATGGGATTTTCATTTCATTTAATGCATGGAATATTTCCTAAAAAAACACTAAGCACATAGAATAGTGTATGTATAAGTTGATCTCCGACCTAAATCCACAAGAAACACGTATCTTTAGTCAAAAAAGGATTGAATTGAATCCCGTGAAGATAGTGAGACAAATCACATCCAAATTTGGGAAGAAGGTAACATACCATAACCCAAGAAGGCTATGTTCTTGCCTTGTCCACATCTCTCACTACCCCCATTTATCTATTGTTTCTATATATCACTCACACCATTTGAATTTCGAATTCATTTTCTCTAATTTTTAAAACTGTTTGTAGTAATATTAATAAGATGAAGATAGCTTATCCTCTCATGGAGCATCTATTAGTTGGCCATGTTCCCAACCACAAATTTCTTTCAATAGATGCAACAAAACATATGCACATGTCCCTCCAATTTATTTCCTCTTAATTGATTGACAAATGCGTTCCATCATTTAGCTCCATACATATAAAATTTTTGGGTATATATTTCAAGTTATAAAACATGAAGCGTACATATATGAGAAAATTTCTGTAAAAATGTGGAAACTATTAATGTCAGTGGTTATAACATCAAACTTCAAACCACCTAAAAGTTAAGTCAAAGAAATATCTTGTGTTTAAAAACAAGTTAAATTTGCATATGGCAATTTATAGAATACTTCCGTCAGAAACGACCAAAAATGTTCCGACATATATCAATAAAAAATTGATGGTAAACTAAGTCCGGTTGGAACCCGTCGGGTTTTGCTCACCAAAGTTTTTCCATAAACAAATTTCAGACATGTCCAATGGCCTCCGACAAAAGTGGTTACAATTTGACCGTGATGTTTTCCATATGTTGTGTCATATTGTAATAAAAAATTAGGTTTCCGTCAAAATCCGTCCATAACTTTTAAATTGTTAGTGGTAATAATTTAGAACTTCAAACCACCAAAAAGTTAAGTCAAGGTATCTTGTGTTCAAGAACAAGTAAATTTCGCATACGACAATTTATGGGATACTTCTGTTAGAAACTGTCATAAGCTTTCCGACTAATACCAACACAAACTGAAGGTAAAAATAAATCTGATTGGAGCTCGAGGGATTTTTACTGACCAAAATTTTCTCATAGGAAACTGTCGGACATTTTTGACTGTTTCCAACAGAATTGGTTACAATTTAACCGGCATGTTCTCCATATGTTGGGTCGTATTGTAACCAAAATTAGGTTTCCGTCATAATCCGTCAGAGTCCGTCAAAAAATATAACACGCGAACTTCATTTTTCTCTATGACACTTTCTTTTATTCACAATAAAATGTCAAATACAAATTTCCAATCTTGGATGGATGGATTACGTATTGATGAAGCGATGGGGTCACTAACCGCATAGTATACCGCTGTGTTGATATAATTTATGGAGTTTGCAGCATAGCAAAGTATAATGCTTGAATCGGTTAAGATGTATTATCCCTCTTTAAAATGTCAGAATTTGAGATTTCTTAGTGTTAAAAACGTATGGAGTCATATTTATAATAGATAGTTTTTTCTAGATATAAAATATATATGGTATTTGCATGAAGAAGATGGATCGAATATTAATTTTGGTAGTCATAGCAGACATGGTCATGTTGGTATAGTGGAAGAACAAGCTGATGTTAATCTTGGGTGTACTAGTCCATATAATGATGGTGGTTTAGGAATGTAAATAACAATCATGGTGAAAAACAATGTAGGTACATTCAGATGGTTAATGATAATTTAGGGAAGATATTCTGTTTTTTATTGAGGCCAGAAATATTGGGCATGCTGATGCGCATAATTTTTTTAGTATGTTGGATGCACCAAATCAGCCGTTGTATAGTAGTTGCAGCGATGACGTGTCACCATTGTCGGCCGTAGCCAAATTTATAAATATCAAAACGTATTACAATCTACATGAGAGATCTGTTGATGCATTTGCTGGATACGTTAAGAAACTTCTTCCTCAAGATAATACATACGCTATATCATACTACGAGATCCAAAAATTGGTAGTTGGCCTCAGTTTACCATACCATATGATATATGTATGTGTGGACAGCTATATGATCTTATGGAGAGAGGATTCTAATGAGATGCGTTGTGGATTTTGTCATAAACCTCGATTCCAATAGACTAGTGGGATGACACAGGTTCTATACAAGAGGATGTGGTATTTTCCATTAATAAATATGCTTAAAAAGTTATATCAGTCAGACCGTGCAGCGGCTGCAATGAGATAACACTTAAGCATTCATGTTAAGAAATGAGCGAAAGACATCCTGGTTTGATTGCCACATGCGGTTTCTTCCTATAGATCATCCATATCGACGAAGCACATCACTGTTCACTAAAATAAAGAAAGTGGTGTATGGTCCACCTCAAGAACTAGATGGTGCTCAAATAGTAACACAACTTCAAAACTTTAGCGATGAGTTTACTATAAAATGTGGAGGGAATGAATATTTTCATGTCGATGGTGTTCAGGAATACCATAATTGGCATAAAAAGAATATTTTATGGGAGTTGCCGTATTGGAAAAACTACCAACTCCATCACTGTTTAGACATTATGCATGTAGAGAAAAATGTTTTTGAGAATTTCATCAACACAATGATGAATTTGCAAGGAAAAATGAAAGACAAACTCAAATTGAGATTTGACTTACTAGAAATCTCTGACAGAAGATCCCTGCATATACAAGGAAATAGTAAAGTTGGGCCAGTTTCTATTTTTAGATTGGATGGACAAAAAAAATGTTTATTTATTCTCACCATGTAAGTAATGTTTTTCCCATTTAGAAAGTGTACCACATACCATTACTTTTGTACATGAAGTCTTTTTTATTGGATAAAACAAAAATGTAATTTTTGGATGGGTATGCTTCAAATCTACGCAAACTACATTGATAGTTCAGAAGGAAAATTTGGCGGTATAAAAAGTTATGAATACCATATTGTAATGCAACGGATTTTCCATTTGTGTTTGTGTATTTATTGCCATGCAATGTACATAAATCTTTTGCAGATAAATTTCTACCACTTAATCTTTCATATACATTCTACAATATGTTTTTTTGTAATGTCTTTGTTATTTATAAAACCAGGAATAGACGCCTTCTTCTGTGATCTATGTTCGCAAAATTTGACTTTAGACGAAATGAGACATTTGAATGAGAAAATTCTAATAAGTTATGCAAGTTTGAAACAATATTTCCGCTGTCATTTTTAACGTGAATTTGGACGTGATGATCTTGATGATTGTGATAAATTGGGTGAGAAGTGATTAAGATGATTTCGGATTGTGATGCATTTTTCTTCCCTAAGAAATTACAAATCTTGATTACTAATGTGATGCTTGTGATTATAATTTTTGTTACGAGAGAATTTTTTTTTTTTTTTTGATTAGAATTTCTTTTCTTTTGCTTATAAAATCTGATTTTTCTATTGATTATAAAATGTATACTTAAAAATAAGTTTTATGTTAAATCATTAGAATATGAGAATGTAAAAAGTTTTTATATAAAATAATGTAATTTTGGAGTTTTTGTACAATTATATTCCTTGATTACAGCTTCGCGATCATAGGATAAAAATTCTTATTAGATTCAGAGTCCTGATCCTAGTCTAGGAATTGTGTCAGAGACATAGCTACCGCCACGGTAGTTGCCTATACATCAGACGATTGAGGAGCTATTGACATAGGGTGCACGTGGCCACCTTAAAGGTCGATCCCAGTTTAGAGAATGTATCGACATAGTGAGTTTTATATTTTTATTTCAGTTAATTTACATCTTTTATAATTACTAATTTTCCATACGTTTTACATCTTTTATTACTTTGATCAAGCTTATAATCAAGCAGTAGCTCCCGTTTGCATACCCTACCTTCAACAAGTTTTCCCGAGATTTGAAAAATCAGTGATATAGATCATTCACGGTCATCAAATAAGATTTAGTAAATATTTAAGATTTATACAAGAATTTACTAATATTTTACAATTTCCAACAATAATATAACTCGGATGTTGAGCGGACACATAAACTGTGAAAGTGGTTCGAGAAACAGCACGCTTCCTCATGTGTAGAAGCATTCATGGGAGAAAGATCAGACTAAGCTACTGATTAATTGCCTAGGAGATCGATACCCAAACTTTATCGAGTACTAGAGTTCTGATGACGTGAAGACCATCTCAGAAAGGATCAAGAAGAACCGCAGGACCGGTCAAGTCGAGAAAGTGGTGGAGGACACACAACGCCGCATGCTTGAGCATATGTTTTAACTTAAATATTGTAATGAATATTTACTTCTAAAAATGAATATTGTTTCTATATATAAATAGAAAGGTTATGGTCCCCATAACAACACTAATCATAAATTCAGAAACTCTCTGCATCCCATCAATAGAGACCTCAGGCTATTAAGGGTTCGTTGTGGAAGAGCCATATTCCCTAAAAGTTCAGATCATAAGCTATGGATCCAAAAGATACGCTTCCGCTTACGTTTATATTAATCAGGAACTGACATGTTTATGTTTATGGAATAAAATAATTCCAACAATTGGTATCAGAGCAATTTCATGATAAAATAGTCAAATTTATTATCATGAAATTCAGATTTATTTATTTACTGAAAATTTAGATTGTTAAGGCTATTTGTATTAATAAATCTGGATTTATTATTGGGTAAAAATTCAGATTGTTGAATCTGATTTTTCGTTCATGTTTATATATGAATCTGAATTCTGGGATCTGTGGGTAAAATTATTTTTTCGAAACTCTGGAAATTTTTTTCAAAAATTTTCGATATGTTCATTAGCCTCGGCTGTGTTTCTTTTGATCGAAATAAACCTAGGTTTCATAAGAGGTTGAAGAAGATTCTTCAAATTCGGATTGGGCCTATTATTTCTTTTTTATTTTTTTTCTTAGGCCCAACTAATTAAAAAAAAGGGATTGGGCCGCAGGCCCGTGCAGACTGAGCTGTGATTTAAAGTTGTTTTCGCAGGGCCACGAACCCGAGTTATATGGTTTGGTCTGCATCATTCTTTCCCTTCTTCAACCATTAGGCTACAGATAAATTCTTGCACAATATTTCCAGAAATTTTTAAATATATGGCTGTGCAAGAATAAAAATATAGTTTATAAATCAATAGATAAAATTGATTATGCAAGTTTATTATTTTAAGTGGATTAATTGATGCAAGATGTTGTCAATGTAACCTCTCTTGGGGATATTTTTTCATGAATAATATTAAATGTTATATGTACATATATTCATGTGAGTATTGAATCGACCCAAAGGTAGGTTTATATTTGGCCGGATTATATACATACATGTGATGATAAACATGTGACAATTATTAGTAATAAACATGTGAATGATAAATCGGTCCAAAGAAAGGTTTATCATTTACCATGCATTATTGTCAATGTTTGATTATTACAACAAGAGTATCACTAGCAGTTAATATTACTGTCCAAAGACTTGATATTAATTTAGCCCTTGGTATCTTGTGATGAATTGTATAATCGTTTATTTTTTATTATTGATTTATTTCGGTTTAATTGTGAGTAACTAATAAAAGATTGTTCTCTTTCAGTATCTACAAACTTTGGTTCGATTCCAACACTTACTGGTTCCAACTACAAGGAATGGAAAAGTAAAGTTAAGATTGTGTTTGTGTGTATGGATCTTGACCTTCCACTAAGGATGGAACAACCTACTTCTCCCACATATACCAGCACTACTGAGTATAAGGCGGTTTATGAGAAGTGGGAACGTTCTAATCGCATTGGTTTAATGATCATTTTGGACACCATTCCAGAAACCTTTAGAGGTGGTAAGGAGATCAATGATCTCAAATAGTTCCTTGCTGAGATGGACTTGCGATTTACAAGTAGCAATAAAGCAGAAATAAGCACGCTTCTGTATCGCTTTAGTACTATGAGGTATCAAGGCGAAGAAAACATAAGGGAGTACATTTTGGAAATGTCCAACATTGTTTCAAAACTCAAGACTCTTAAGACTGAGCTTCCGGAAGAAGTGCTCATATTTTTTGTCTTGAACTCCCTTCCTCCTCAATTCAATCAATTGAAATCCAGTTACAACACATAGAAGGAGAAATGGTATCTTAATGAGCTCATTTCATATTGTGTGCAAGAGGAGGATAGGATGAAACAAGAAAGGTCTGAAAGTGCTCATATGGTTAACACCTCTAAGGGTCAGGGCAAAAGAAAGAAAATTGAGGTTGTTAAGAATGAAGGCTGCTAAAGGTCCAACTCAAAGGAAGCAGACTACGGTTGAAGATACCTGCTTCTTTTGTAGGAAAGTTGGACATTTGAAGAAGGACTGTCAAAAGTACCACGCATGGCGTGTAAAGAAAGGGTTGCCTGAGCTACCGAAAACCAACTGATGCTGAAAGATGCATTCATGTGGCTAATGGATTTCCGGTGGATGTGGAGACAATAGCGCATTTTAGATTTTTTTTTAGTACTGGCTATTTTTTGGATTAGAAAGACACTTTTGTTGTACCGTCATTTAGACGAAATTTGGTTTATGTTCCTTATTTAGACAAATCTGGTTATTCTTGTCTAACTAAGCATGGAAAAGCTACTTTGTCTTTAAATTCAGTTTTAATTGGAACTGGTACACTTATGGATAATCATAATCTTTATATGCTTGACACCGTAGCTTCTCATGATGAAAGCTTAAGTGTTGAATCAAGGGGTACTAAACAAAAATTACAAAATGCAAGTTCAGGAACTCTATGGCACAAACATTTAGGGCACATTTCTAGAAATAGAATTGAGCGACTTGTGTCAGATGGTATATTAAGTTATGTTGACTTCACAAACTGTGATGTATGTGTGGACTGCATTAAAGGAAAACAGACTAAACATAAGAGATTGGGTGCATATAGAGGTCAAGAAGTCCTTGAGTGATACATACATATATTTTTGGACCTTTCCCTACGGCATCTTGGAACAGTCAACAATACTTTATATCTTTCATAGACGATTACTCTCGATATGCATACTTATTTCTTATTCATGAGAAATCAGAGTCTTTGGACTGTTCAAGAAGTTTAAGGCTGAAGTTGAGAACTAACTTGAGCAAAGGATAAAGTCTGTCAGATCTGATCGTGGAGGTGAATACACGAGACCTCAGGCTATTCAGGGTTCGTTGTGGAAGAGCCATATTCCCTAAAAGTTCAGATCATAAGCTATGGATCCAAAAGTTACGCTTCCGCTTACGTTTATATTAATCAAGAACTGGCATGTTTAGGTTTATGCAATAAAATCATTCCAACAGAATAATCACAAAAACAAGAAAACTAATGCGATCAAGAAAAAAAAAGGTGTTTTACGTGATAGAGAAAGTTGGCCAGAAGACGGAGAAATTTTGAACCCAACTCACTTAGAATTGAGCACCTACTTCAGTCATGCTATCTTTGAGTGATATCAACTGCCTCTTGGTTGAGGTATGACTTCACTCCAATATTTTTATTAGAAATTTACAATTACGTTTTAAATTTTTAACATATTATATAAATTCAGGAAACTTCATGCAGCAAGAGATTATGATACGGCTCAGTATGACTATTGATGGGTTGCCTTCTCGGGATATACTGATTCAAGCTGTGAATCTTTTGCAGACCGAACGACATGAGTTGATAGAACTCCGTGTCAAACCAGAGGTGTTGGATACAAAGCAATATGAGACCGTTGAAACCGTGCAAGAGACTGTTGAAACCTTGCAGCAGATCTGATGAGTTTCGACCTGTCGGAATGCATACAGATGACGGGACAGACGAGGGACCAAGTCGCGAAACACAAAATACTGTCCAAATATCGATAATTGACCAATGGATCACCACTAGATCCAAGACGGCTACTAGAAAAGTACAAACCCAATGCAATAACTACGCAGCCAAGTTCCTAGAGTTGTATGACCCGCGGTCATACAACCAGTTCGGACGCGACCCAACGGAGGTTATCTGAAGGGTCTTCACCATCACTAGGTGAAGACCCTAAGCCGTTAAGGAAGTCTTATACTCTTTTTTCTCACCTTGGTTTTGTCCCAAGTGGTTTCCCAAAGGAGGTTTTAACGAGGCCAAGGCACTTAGCGCATGGCCACGCATCTCCGCATGTCGTGGCCATTTCTATCCCTTTCATTTGTCTAGCCGTTAAGTTTTTCCTGTTTTGTACGGACACATCCCTTTTGTTGACCGCATCTTTTTGTGTTGACCCAAAATGTTTAGGGTTTTAAGCGCGCCTATAAAAGGGCCTTTTATGTCATTATAAAGGAGTAGCCTCATTTTTATCAAAAACAAAGTTTCTGTTTTTCCGCTTTGCATGAGACTCGCTTAGAAACCCTTAGCCACCGTCGAACCGGGCTCACGGCAGCTAAGTCTGACCATATTGTGAGGAGAGCCATCACTTACGTGTCGTCACTTCACTCCATTCTCTTTCGTCCCATATCACAACCATACCTTCGGAGGATTCAGATAGATACTTATCCGAACCTCTCCCACCATCACAACATCTATCACAACTCGTTTCCAATTCCGTACTGTTCCCGACAAGATGTTCATCCGTCAAGTCCCACCTTGACAGCATGACGCATCAGTTTTTGGTATTAGAGCTGAAGATCCCCACGGTTGTATTTATCCTTTCTAGTTTTCCTCTTTTTATCTTCCGTTCTTGCAAAAAATTTTCTTCTTTGCTCGTCGTTTGTTCTTTTCGTTTTTCTTCAGCTTTCTCTCCGTAAAAGCTCGAATCTTCGCGTCTTTTTAGTTATGTTTTTGTGTGTAAAGTTGGAGTCTTGTTTCGGATTAGCCCTAGTGGCCTTGTAACCTACTCGATTGAAGTTTTCTCCAATTTTTAGTCGATATTTTGAAATTTGTGTTCTTCGTGTTCGTTGCGATTTGCTTTTTGTTTTCTCTATTTCCTTAGCTAGATCTTTAAAGTGCTTTCTCTCATAGAGTTTAAGTGTTTCTCAGATGGCCTTGAAACCACGTGTCACGACCCACACTGGCGACTCCGTACCACATTGTCATTTAGCTTGGTCGTTGGCGGCTTTTTCCGCTTTCTCTCAATCGTTGACTGCTTTTGACCAATCATTAGCTGTCACTTTTCGAAAAAAGATTCCTCCTTATCCATTAACCGTTAGCACTCACGCATGTGTGTCAATTTGGACTGGTGGAACGCACAAGCCCGACGCTATGACAGCTAACCGAGAGCAGCGCCCCGTACGATCGCCGAACCGTACAACCGCCAACCACCGACTTGTACGGCCACGACTGAGGTCCGTACACCGCCATCCGTACCTCATCCTCCGCTGACCCTCCGCTGGACCTACTTTTCTGGCGACCTCTGCCGCCGTCCGTACTTTTTCAGGTACACCGTAATCCGTACGGCGCCGTCCATACAACGGCGGCTCAAGACCCACCGATAGCTCCGGCCCCTCCACCTGAGATTGGAGCCGTTCTCATGCAAATTCAAGCGCAGCTGGGCCAGTTCGATGAGCGGCTCAACCGACTCAAGATCGTTCGGCCAGCCGCCCAACGAGTACTACCTTACTGCAACCCGAGAGAGCCACTACCTCCCGGCCAACAGCCAGACCAGGGCCAAGTCTAGGATTACTCGTCCGAAGAAGATCCAGAATACCCAAGGCGGACACAGCCACACCGAGATGACAACCGACCCATGGGTCCCAAGCAAGTCGGGCCCTTGTATAAACTCACCGCTCCCACCTTTGCCGGGAAGGTCGACCCAGAAACTTAACTACAATGGGAAGGACGCATGGATAAGGTATTCACTTGCTACACCTATCCGGATAACCGTCAAGTCACCTTTACCGCCGCCCAACTCACGGATCATGCGCTTACTTGGTGGGAACGAGACGTGGATGATCAAAGGAGGAATTACGAATGCCCCATGACGGCTTTGATGAGGCGACGGTACATTCCTCAATACTATAGCCGAGACCTTCAAATGAGGTTTAGAAGGCTCACCAAAGGTATTAGGAGTGTCGAAGAATATTTTGAAGAATTTTAGCACCTTAGGAACCGGTTGCAAGTTAAAGAAATCGAGGAAGCTCTAATGGCTCAGTTCTTAGACGACATGAATGAGAGGATGTTGCACTTGAAGAAATGTTGAAGAAATGTTGCACTTGGCCATCCAAGTAGAACAACAAATCAAGAGGAAGAATGCTAGCACCACTCGGACCCGGGGCCAAGGACATCTGAGCTGGACCCCGAACGCGTCATCGTCCCATGGAATCAACCGTGGACTTGAGAAACCGAAGGCTGTCCACATTGACTCTCGATTCAAGTCGCGCGAGCCGAACAACAACCCGCGGCCGAACCATGCTCTCAACACGCTAATGCAAGAACTAGGGACATCGAATGCTTCAAATGTCGAGGGCATGCCACTATGCTTGTTACTGCCCAGACGAGCAGAATATGACCCTCACGGCCACGAGGGAGTATGAGTCTCAAGACGAGGCCGACGACCCGCAAAAACTTCCCGAAGATGTCGAGGTCGAGGAAACCATCGCAAAGCCAGATGTTGGAGAGCTTCTCATGATCCGCATAATGCTTAGAATCAATCCATTGCCGGAAGACTCCAATCAGTGCGACAACATCTTTCATACCCGATGCATGGTAAGTGGAAAGGTGTGTGGCTTGATCATCGATTGGGGCTCATGTACCAAAGTCGCGAGCTCTTACATGGTCAAGAAAATTTCTCTTATGACCACACCGCGCCCAAAACCCTATAAGCTTACGTGGTTGAATAACAAATCTATGATCAATGTTTCCGTACAAGTTTCGGTCACATTCAACGTAGGGCCATACAAGGACCAAGTCCTATGTGATGTAGTTCTGATGAAAGTAAGCCACCTATTGTTGGGCTGGGCTTGGCAATTCGATAAGAAAACATCTCACTGTGGTCACACGAATCAGTACTACTTCACACATGACAATAAGCGTATTTTCCTAAAACCGTTGACACGTTCTTAAGTTAATAAATTGCAAACAAATATGACTAAGGATACAGACACTAAAATGATTCTTTTGATTAAAGTTGGGGATGTTAGGAGATCACTTAGTGACTCCACTTGTCATGTTTTACTAATGGTCTTTAAAGAGTTGTTGTCTATAGCCAGTGAAGACGCATCCGTCCTGGAAGCCATCAAGGAGCTCATAAGCCAATTTCAAGACGTGTTTCCTGAAGAGTTGAGTCACAGCTTGCCTCGTATCCGAGGGATTGGACACGAAATTGACCTCATCTAGGGAGTCCAACTTCCAAACCGATCCGCCTATCGAGTAAACCCAACCGAAGCCAAAGAATTGGAAAGGCAAGTTGGAGACCTCATGAAGCAAGGCTATGTGCGCGAGAGTCTCAGCCCTTGTGTCGTGTCAGTCCTCTTGGTACCCAAGAAAGATGGGTCTTGGCGCATGCGTGTTAATTGTCGGGCAGTAAACAATATCACAGTGAAGTATAGGCATCCCATCCCGAGGCTAGACGACATGCTTGATGAGCTAGATGGAGCAAGCATCTTCACCAAGATCGATCTCAAGAGTGGCTATCACCAAGCCCAGATGAAAGAAGGTGATGAATGGAAGATGACTTTTAAAACCAAGCAATGCCTCTACGAATGGTTGGTCATGCCGTTCGGTTTTCCAACGCCCCATCCACCTTCATGCGCCTAATGAACCACGTACTCCGACCCTTTATCAATAATTTTGTTGTGTTTTATTTTGATGATATCCTTATCTATAGCCGCGACCTTGAAAATCACTTGTCCCATATTAATGCAGTTTTGACAACACTTCGAGAAGAAAAGCTATACGCTAACTTCAAGAAGTGTGTTTTTGGTACTAATGAACTTGTGTTCCTAGGCTTTGTTGTGAGTGCGCAGGACCTACGAGTGGACCAAGAGAAGATAAGAGCTATAAAGGAGTGGCCCACACCAACCACTGTAAGCCAAGTAAGAAGCTTTTACGGCTTAGCAAGTTTATACCGACGGTTTGTCAAAGATTTTAGTACCGTGGTCGCGCCTCTTACATCCATCATCAAGAAGAGTGAGGAATTTACATGGGGACCAGCCCAAGAGTCATCTTTACGTGAGCTCAAGAGAAGGCTTCCTCAAGCCCCACTTCTCGTCCTATCCAACTTTGAGAAAACCTTCGAAGTGGAGTGCGATGCATCCGACATCGGAATTGGAGCAGTCCTTACCCAAGGAGGCAAACTTGTGGCTTATTTTAGTGAGAAGTTGCATGGCCCCACCCTAAAATATCCGACATATGACAATGAGCTTTACGCTTTGGTTCGGGCCATGGAAACTTTGCAACAATATCTTCTCTCCCGGGAGTTTGTCATTCACACGGACCATGAGACCTTGAAACACCTCCACAGCTAGACCAATCTCAAGAAGTGGCACGCCAAGTGGCTAGAGTTCATTGAGGCATTTCCCTATGTAATCAAGTGCAAGAAGGGCAAGGAAAATATTGTAGCCGATGCTTTATCGAGAAGGCATGCTTTGATCACTACGATGGAGGGAAGAGTATTGGGGTTCGAAGGAGTCAAAGGAGCCTATGAGGCAGACACGTAATTTGGAGAAAGCCAGAGGGACTACGAAAAGAGAGTTCACTCGCGAATATATATTACTGATGGCTTTCTTTTTTGTGATCGTAGGTTATGTATACCCGCCGGCTCAATCCGAACACTTTTAATGCAAGAAGCCCATGGAGGTGGCTTAATCGGTCAATTTGGAGTCACCAAAACCTTAGAAGTTCTCAAAGAACACTTCTATTGTCCCAAGATGAAACGTATGGTAGAGAAATTCGTGCGTTGATGCATCGCTTGCCGATCCGCCAAATCCACACCGCAGCCCACAGATTATATAAACCTTTACCAATTCTGAATGGACCATAGATTGATTTATCAATGGAGTTTGTGCTTGGATTGCCTAATTGCTATCGCAAGGATTCTTTTTTTTGTTGTTGTCTACAGGGCTCTAGCCAACCTCTTCTTCCAAGAAGTGGTCAAACTACTTGGGTTACCCCACAGCATAGTTTTGAATCGCGACTCGAGATTCCTTGGACACTTTTGGCGGACCCTATGGAGAAAGATGGGAACTAAACTACTCTACTCAACCACATGCCATCCGCAAACCGATGGCCAGACGGAGGTCGTGAACCAATTAGTAGGAGCTCTGATCTGGACCACCGTCGCGAGCAACCAAGGGACTTGGCTCGAGCTACTTCCGCTCATGGAATTCGCATACAATCAGTCGGTTCACTCCGCAACCAAGAAATCCCCTTTTGAAGTGGCCTACGGTTTCAAACCTTTAATACCTATGGACCTACTACCCCTACCATCAAATGAAATAGAGTGCCAAGATGGGTTAACTAAGGCCGAGCTAATCAAGAAATTTCATGCCGAGGTTTGGGAAAATTTGGAAAGTCTGACCGAGCTATATTGCCGCAAAACCAAAAAACACCGCAAGGCAATGATTTTCAAACCCGGTGATTGGGTTTGGCTACACTTAAGACCAGAGTGATTTCTCCAACACCGAAAAGAGAAGCTCAGCCCGCATGGAGACATGCCTTTTCAAGTCATCGATAGAATCAACGACAACGCCTACCGCCTTGAACTCCCCGGTACGTATCATACCTCAACCTCTTTCAATGTGGCTCACTTAGTCCCTTTTTTATGTAGGTGATGACTATGAAGTTCTGAGGTCAAAACCTTCTCAAGGGGAAGGGAATGATGAGTCCCGCCCTGTTGAAATGCATACTGATGACGGGACAGACGAGAGACCAAGTTGCGGAACACAAAATATTGTCCAAGTACCGATAATTGACCCAGGGTTCACCACTAGATCCAAGAAGGCTGCCCAAAAAGCATAGACCCAATCCAATAACTACACAGCCAAGTTCCTAGAGTTGTATGACCCGCGGTCATACAACCAGTCCGGACGTAACCCGACAGAGGTTATGTGAACGATCTTCACCATCACTAGGTGAAAACCGTTAAGGAAGTCTGGTACTCTTTTTCCTCACCTTGTTTTTGTCCCAAGGGAGGTTTTAGCGAGGCAAAGGCACTTAGCGCGCCTATAAAAAGGCCTTTTATGTCATTGTAAAGGAGTAACCTCATTTTTATCAAGAATCAAGTTTCTGTTTTTCCTCTTATTACTCTTTGCGTGATACTCGCTTAGAAACATTTGACCACCGTCGAACCGGGCTCACGGCGGCTAAATCTGACCGTATCGTGAGAAGAGCCACCACTCACGTGTCGTCACTTCACCCCATTCCCTCTCTTTCGTTCCATATCACAACCATTCCCTCGGAGGATTCGGATCGAGACTTATCCGAACATCTCCCACCTTTGCAACATCTATTGCAACTCGTTTCCGACTTCCGTACTTTTCCCGACAAGATGTTTATCCGTCAAGTCCCACCTTGACCGCGTGACACATCAAGACCCCTGTAATATTACAATCATATGAGATGAAACACTAGGCACATGCGGCTGAGATGGCTTGATTTGCTGAGTTTCTCAAGAATTTACCATATTTCAAGAGCCACGAAACGCTGGATCCGGGTTCGGCGATTTAGTGTAGCATTTAGTTTTAAAAAATATATTTAAATAAAAAATTATAATAGTAATTTTCATATAAAACATTTTAGTTTTATTTTATTTTAAATTTCAGATTATATAATTATTTACATATAAAAATAAATAAATAAATAAATAAATAAAAATAATAAAACGTGTTGGAGACGTTCGGAAAGCTTCCAACGGGTTCCAACAGGTCTAATTCAAACGGGTGCTAATGGATTTCGAATCCTGCGGGTCCCAACGACATTGTTCAGATGGTCTCCGATGGTGCTGTTCTAAAGGTCTTCGACGATGTTGTTCATACGGTCTTTGATGGCGTTATTCTGACAGTTAGCGACGAGCTAATGGTGTTGGTCTCTGATTGTGTCTTTGCAACGAGCATGACGGCTGTTTTTGACATATATTTTCCATCAAAACTGTTGGAACGTTAACGGTATATGATAGGATTCGCGATTCCGACCCCTATAGCGGCTTCTTCCCATCGAAATGTCTTGTATTTTTGTAGTGTTCTGACGAATACCAATGTCTTTCCAAATGTGTATTTTTATCCTAAATTTTTTGTTGTTCCTCGAATTATCTTTCGAGTAAAAATAGCCCAATAAGACATTATAGAAACTTATTCGGAATTAGAGTAAAAATGGAAGGAAAAGAAACTGACAGATCCAAATATGATCATTTGGAAACAAAAAAAAAACTTTAATTTAAGGGCCACGAAATTTTTGTTTGGTTGGTTGACTTTTTTATAACACTTAAACCAATATAAGTAGATTGTATGATATAATTAGGATTTCTTATATTTTGGAATATAATCTAAAGGAAAAACATCTCTAGCTCTTTCTCAAAATTCCTTGTATAACAGGCATCTTTATATATATAATATGTGCCTTAGATAATTTACTTTTGTTTAAACACTCGAAAGGATCTTATGGACTATTAAAAAAATACTGTATAACTTCAATGATATTTTTAAATATACTATGTTGTTTGAAGAAAAACCTAGAATAATGATTCTAGCGAGAAGTAAAAATCATAAAAGAATACACACATATGTTTGAGTATAAAATCGAACAACATATAACAAAAAAAAATGTCAGATATATTTTTATTCACCTCGATCTTCTGTAATTTTAGTCATGATTCTAACTATTTCAATATATAATTTATCATGGAAAAGAAATTGCCCTAGTTGTAGATGAACGATCGAGATTGCTTCAATTTTGATTGGAATATGAAATTCTCTTTCAGATAGGCACGAAAAAGAAAACCTGATGTTGGCCTGTCTAAGTTCATCAAAACTAGTATATAATTTCTCCAATTAAACTAAGACATTCAGTAATATCGCTCTAGTATAAGTGGTCAGAAATTCCATATTTTCCATTATATAAAGTAACGAATAATATATATAATTAAGATGATTGATATATATCAAACCAATGGTATATTAGTCCAAACCAATAAATGTTTTGCATAGTATTTATAAGACAAGACGAGACAGGTCCAAACAAAGTAACGAATGTGTGGGCTGTTGACCAGGCCTTTTTCGGCCTGTCTTTATTGGGTCTCAGAATGGGCCAGTCTTTCATTTGGATCAGTGGTGTTTTGGGCCGAAATTGAAGACGAGTTGGGCCAAGCCCACTAACGTTTCTGTATTATGTATTAATACATAATCTTCTTCGTCTTCTTCGTTTTTTAGCACCTGCAACACAGAAGAAACATAGTGTGAAAAAGAAATAGAGGAAGAGAGGAAAAAGCAACTCGATGAATTGAGTAAGAGAGAGATAAGATACAAGCTAGAGGAAGAAGCTTACTCCTTGGTTGAATCGACAGAGATAATCATTTATCTTTCTGCACCTTTTCCGATCCAAGAAGCTTCCTGCTTAGAGTCTTTTCTCGGTTGTTTTGCTTTTCCTTCTTCAAGATTTTGTTCCTGCAATTTACCAAACACACTGACAAGTTAGAAAAGTCGTGTATAATTGTAAATTGGTTTCTTATAGTGAATTGTGGATCAATTCTGATCCACCCCAGACGTAGTGACTTTTGTCACGAACTGGGTTAACAACTGTGTGTGTTCTCTTATCAATTCGATCAAACTCTGAATCTCATATTGAAGAAATCATCAACAATTGGTATCAGAGCTCCAGGATCAGAGTAAGATCAGATATCAGAGAAAGATAAAGGAAGTAAAGATAAAAGCACTTAGCTTTTATAGATCTTTCTTGCACCATTGATTGTGCATCAAGATTCCATCTCCGTTGATTCTTTGCTCCATGTCGTAGTGTGACTGATCTTGTTACCTGAGTATAGATCAGATTAGTCAAAGGTTATGGAGCCGTTTCAAGGAAGATTCGACGTAGAGAAGTTCACAGGAAAAGGAGATTTTGGTCTGTGGAAACACAAGGTTATTACCCAATTACAGTTACTAGGACTTCACAAAATCCCAGATGAAGATGTCGTCGAGAGTGATAATACAATTCCAGAAAGTAAATCTTCTCAGTCTGCTGAAGAAAAAGTAGCTGCAAGAGCTGCTGCTATTATGTCAAATGATCTGCAAGCAGGAAAGGACATGAGAGTTAGGAATCTGATAAGTATGAGTGTAAGTGATCAGATTCTAAGAAAAATTAAAAAGTTTGCGACTGCCAGAGAAATGTGGATAGCTCTTGAACAAGATTATCAGACAAAGACTCTTCCTAATCGCATCTACTTAAAGCAAAGATTTGCAAATTTTAAAATGACTGAAGGAAAGTCAATAGAGGATAACCTGGATGATTTCCTCAAGTTGGTAGATGATCTTGAGAGTCTTGATGTCAATATAAGTAATGAAGATCAAGCTATACGACTTCTCTTAAGTCTTCCTAAGACTTATGCTCCAGTTGTTCATACTCTAAAGTATGGAAACTCAAAAGAAACTTTGACAGTTTCAGATGTAACAAATGCAACTTATGGTTTGGAAGTTGAGTTGAAAGAGAGTGGTCAGGAGTATAGAAACAAGTTTACTGCTGAAGGTCTTTACGTGGAATCACGTGGAAGACAGAGCAAGGGTTCTAATCGAAATGGAAATGGGAAGAACAACAATCAAAGAGGAAAATCAAAAGGCAGATCAAAGTCAAGGCCGAGGTATAACAAAAACAATAGGAGTGATTGTTTTGTATGTGGAAAAGAAGGTCACTGGAAAAAGGATTGTCCAGAAAGACAAAATAAGAAACAAGAGTTTGCCAATAGTGTTACTACTAAGCAACCTATTGGCCTCACTGTTAGTACTCAAGAGTCAGGAGAAAAGTGGGTTCTAGACTCAGGTTGCAATTTTCATATAACCACAAATAAAGATAATTTCTCTGAATTAAAGGAATTCGAGGGAGGGAAGGTGTCAATGGCAAATCATACTTCTAGCACAGTCAAAGGTATAGGAAAGGTTAAATTCCAAATTCCTGATGGAAATACTATTGTGCTAAGTAACGTCAGGTATATACCAGAAATGTCGAAGAATCTTATTTCATATGGAATGCTAGAAAAAGCAGGTTGCAGATATGAAGGTAAAGATGAGATTGTCAGATTTTTCAAAGATGGTATAGAGGTGCTAACAGGAAAGTATGACCAAGGACTTTACTATTTACAAGGTTCGGTTATAAAAGGTGAAATCAATATTGTCAGGGAACAACCTGATATGACCAAGATATGGCATTCAAGACTGGGTCATATGAGTTTGCACAACATGAATGTTTTGGTTAAGAACGGGTACATTCCAGAGAAGGAAGTCAGTACTTTAAGTTTCTGTGATAATTGTGCTCTAGGGAAAAGTCACAAACAACAGTTTCCTATAGCAAAACATACTACACAAGGGATACTGGATTATATTCACTCCGATCTCTGGGGGTCTCCATCAACACCCGAGAGTCTTGGAGGATGTAAGTATTTCATCAGTTTCATAGATGACTACTCTAAGAAAGTTTGGGTTTATTTCTTGAAGACCAAGGATGAATCATTCATGAAATTCAAAGAGTGGAAAGAAGAAGTCGAGAATCAAACAAGGAAAAGGATCAGATACTTAAGAACTGACAATGGTCTAGAGTTTTGTAATACTCAGTTTGATAACTACTGCAAAAATTCTGGAATCAAGAGACACAGAACGTGTACTTATACACCACAGCAGAATGGAGTATCTGAGAGGATGAACAGAACAATCATGGAAAGGGTCAGATGCATGCTTAGTGAATCAGGTTTGGGTCAAGAGTTTTGGGCAGAGGCAATCTCCACCGCAGTATATCTGATTAATAGATCACCAAACTCTAGTATTGATTTTAAACTTCCAGAAGAAATGTGGACAGAACACAAGATAAGTATTTCTCACCTAAAGCGTTTTGGATGTTCAGCTTTTGTTCATGATACTCAAGAAAAGGTTAACCCCAGAGCTATAAAAGGAATTTTTGTCGTATATCCGTTTGGAGTCAAAGGTTATAGAGTTTGGATTGCTGAGGATTATAAGTGTATCACAAGTAGAAATGTTGTGTTTCACGAGAATGAGGTATTTAAAAATACCTCCATTGGTGTGGAAACAGATCAACAAGTTGAAAATAAATCGACAGACAAATCCAAGAAGAAGACAAGAAGAGTGTATTTCAAAGAAGATCTAATTTATGGACCTTCAGGTTCAAGTTATCGTGAAAACATGAATTCCAAGGCAGAAAGTGAGTCATCTTCGTCAAGTACAGAGGAATCTAGTAGAGATCAAGAAGAGTTTAATGAAGCAAAAACATCAGAACTAGGCTCATCATCATCTGAAGATCTAGGAGAATACTTGCTAGCCGGAGACAGAGCTAGAAGAGAAAATATAAGACCACCGTCAAGATATGAAGAATCTGATTTCGTAGGTTATGCTCTATCAGCTGTGGATGATATAACTATAGAAGAACCTAAAACCTATGAAGAAGCAAGAAGGAGCCATAAATGGAAACAATGGAAAAGAGCCATCAAAGAAGAAATGGACTCACTAAAGAAAAATGAAACATGGGTTTTGATTCAAAAACCTGAAAAGCAAAAACTTGTCGGATGTAGATGGATCTATAAACTAAAACCTGGAATACCAGGTGTTGAAGCACAACGGTACAAGGCCAGGTTGGTTGCTAAAGGTATTTCTCAGAAAGAAGGAGTTGACTACAATGAAATTTTCTCTCCTGTGGTCAAACATGTTTCCATCAGACTCATTTTATCATTAGTGGTAAACCTAGACTATGATTTGGAACAGATAGATGTTAAAACTGCGTTTCTACATGGTAAACTAGATGAGAGAATATTAATGGATCAACCAGAAGGTTTCATTCAAAGAAAGGATCATGATAAGGTCTGTTTGCTCAAGAGATCTTTGTACGGATTAAAACAAAGCCCTAGGCAATGGAATCTAAGATTCGACACCTTTATGAAGAAACAGAATTTCAAGAGGAGTAGTTTTGATCCATGTGTGTATCTGAAAGATCTAGGTACAACTAAAGCTATTTTCTTACTGTTATTGTGGACGATATGCTTATTGCTTCAGAAAATAAACTAGCTATTAAAGAGATAAAAGAGAGTTTAAATAATGAGTTTGAGATGAAGGATTTGGGGAAGGCCTCAAGAATTCTTGGGATGGATATTCTACGAGACAGAGAGAAAGGAACTCTAGTTCTTTCTCAGTCAAGCTATTTGGAAAAGGTTTTAAAAACTTTTAATATGTTTGAGAGTAAGTCAGTGGTTACTCCAACTGCTTCACACTTCAAACTAAGGGCTCTATATCCAGAAGAAATAGATGAAGAACAGCTATACATGAAAGATAAACCCTATTCAAGTATAGTTGGAAGTTTAATGTATGCAATGATTGGGTCGCGTCCTGACCTTGGTTTTGCAGTGGGTTTGGTAAGTAGGTTTATGTCAGAACCAGGAAAGCAACATTTGCTAGCTGTGAATTGGATATTGAGATATATTAAAGGAGCCTACAACCAAGGTTTAATTTTTAGAAGACATTCACATTTTAATGTTGAAGGTTTTTCAGACTCAGACTATGCTACAGATTTAGACAGACGCTGATCAGTTACAGGTTTTGTGTTTAAAGTTGGGGGAAATACAATTTCTTGGAAGTCTTGTTTGCAATCTGTTGTAGCTTTATCCACTACTGAGGCAGAGTATATGGCTCTGTCTCTCGCAGGGAAGGAAGCAGTGTGGATTAAAGGGATTGTTTCCGAATTGGATTTTCAAAATTTTAAAGTCTCAATTGGTTGTGATTCTCAAAGTGCGATTGCTTTATCTAAGAATGCAGTGCATCATGAAAGAACTAAACACATTGATACTAGGTATCATTTCATTAGAGACCTAGTATCAGATGGTGTAATGGTTTTAAATAAGGTTCATACTTCAGAAAACCCAGCAGATTTTTTGACAAAAACCGTACCTGGAAACAAGTTCCAGCTCTGTAGTGAGCTGGTGAATATTGCTTGAGTCATGTTCTCGGCATCAGGTGACATCTCTGACTAACTTTACCGTTTTTATCTCGCAGTGATAAGAAAAAAAAAGGGTCAGTACGAGTCATGGTTGCGAGTACTATTTGTTTTAGGTAAATCAGTATGCATGCACAGAGAGTTACCTGAGAAGGAGAAGGGATCTTATTCGCCTTTAAGATCAGGTCCCAGGAAAGGAATATAGAACATCATGCAATGTCTGTAAAAAGGAAAAACAAACACGAATTCAGGTGGAGTTTCTTGAACTATCGTCTAGATCCAGTTCATGAAATCCTCGAAGAAAAGTTTAAACGGAAAGTCAGAAAAAAGGTTAAGTTTTCTGTGTATGTGTTATGAAGAAGGTTACTTACCAGAGAAGTTGGATCGATAATGGAAGCTGGTTCAGGTACACCGATGAAGAGCACCGGTGAATCTGGAGTTTTATCCGCCAAGTGTTTCATGAAATCATTCAGAGTTTCGCCGCTTGGTCTTCAGAGTTAAGACAAGAAATGGAAGAAGAGCAAAGGTCCCGAGATATTAGGTTTTGTGTCGAAAGGCGGTCAAGGTGGAGTTTTGTGGGCTGTTGACCAAGCCTTTCTCGGCCTGCCTTTATTGGGTCTCAGAATGGGCCAGTCTTTCATTTGGATCAGTGGTGTTTTGGGCCGAAATTGAAGACGAGTTGGGCCAAGCCCACTAACGTTTCTGTATTATGTATTAATACATAATCTTCTTCGTCTTCTTCGTTTTTTAGCACCTGTAACACAGAAGAAACAGAGTGTGAACAAGAAACAGAGGAAGAGAGGAAGAAGCAACTCGATGAATCGAGTAAGAGAGAGATAAGATACAAGCTAGAGGAAGAAGCTTACTCCTTGGTTGAATCGACAGAGATAATCATTTATCTTTCTGCACCTTTTCCGATCCAAGAAGCTTCCTGCTTAGAGTCTTTTCTCGTTTGTTTTCCTTTTCCTTCTTCAAGCTTTTGTTCCTGCAATTTACCAAACACACTGACAAGTTAGAAAAGTCGTGTATAATTGTAAATTGGTTTCTTATAGTGAATTGTGGATCAATTCGGATCCACCCCAGACGTAGTGACTTTTGTCACGAACTGGGTTAACAATTGTGTGTGTTCTCTTATCAATTCGATCAAACTATGAATCTCATATTGAAGAAATCATCAACAGAATGATTGGTAGAAGGAGATTCATGAGATGGTCCGGGTTATAATGTTAAGCCATTTTCATTTAACTTATTTGTGTCAATGTTTGTGTTGGGGTCTCTCTTGTGACCATAACAGGTTTCACATGACCAGGTGATCCCCTATTTACTGATGAATTAGTGTTATATGTATGCCAAACAAAACAATTAATTCTTACATATACCAATTTTTAAACCAAAGTTCAAACTAATTTCAAGACTATACGACCATTATGATTCATACTAACTGATATTAGGTGTAGCCTGACCGATAACCTTTCGATATGGAAATATTCACATGATTTTTATGCTGACACCTGACACCTATGTAACAAAAAAAATTGTGAGACATGTGACTAGACATAACGATGAAATACAGTAGTTCAAAGTTGTAAACAATACTAAAAATCAGCCGAACTTAGGAAAGAGACTTTTAATTGTCCAGCTTAAAATGAGTCAAATTACTTCTCTTATAACCATCTACAATCGTAGCCCTAAGCTCATACTAATAGTTTGAATTTTATATAAATACAAGCTTTTTTTGTCACAACAAGATATACCGTAGTTCTTCACAGCAAAATACATCTGAAAAGGGAATGAAAATTTTTCATCTCGACCATGAATTAGGAACTAAATATGTCTCGTATGGAAATCTCAATAACACTCGAACAATCTAACCAATAACAACAAATCTCAATTACATTCCTTATTCTAAGTAACGAATTTTTACTCCAACCCTATATATATATATATATAAAGATCTACATATATATTAACTAAAAGATGGGAAAAGGGAAGAAGAAGAGAAGCTTATCAGCGATGATTTTGCACAGGGAGGACTCATGCTCTGCCAGAAAAAGATAAGCAGAACTAATTTTCAACCACTAGACCAACTCAATTTGGTTATCAAATGATTGATTTTCACTGCATTTATGAAATTTTAATTTCCTTTTTCCTTTCTGTTACCAATAATTTTTCTCATCTGAGAAAAAAAAAGTACAAAAAAAAATCCATTATGTAAAGAAAGATATGAAATACACAAAAATATGACAATTGGGTCGGGAGGTCTTTTTACCGTTCCACGACCAAAAACAAAATGACAATTGCTTGTGTACATAATAATAATCTATTTGCAAAACATAAATTTGATTCGATTCTTGAACCAAAAAAAAAAAAAAATTGATTAGATTCTAAATACTTCCTTACCAGAGATCAATTGTTTTCTTCAAAAAAATTATTTTTAATAGCTGATTAGGGACGTAATTACAAGATTTGAAATTTGTTTTGTCAATATGTATGTTCTGTCACACTATGTAGTTGTACTGATTAAGCCGTTGTTTATTCATTCTTTAGCTAGTGATTCAGTTAGAATCACCTGTTACATTAATATAATAAAAATAGTGGTCCTGCAACTTCTAAGTAAAGTGAAGTCCTCACTTTACACCACTTTTTAATTTCTTGGATATGTTGATGTGTGAACATTTCTTGTGGTTTGGATCCGAAGCTATATATCAATCGTACATATGTAATAAGAACTCTACAAGAAAATAAATTTATATCCTAGTGGACACTTTTCTATTACGTGATGGTTTATTTAAAGTTATAAATTATAATGAGAAGATTTGTAAACAAGATCCTATAAAAATTACAAACCATTGACTTAAAATAAGAGAACCTAGTACTGATAATATGATTCTTAAAGTTGGTGGAAATGGAGACATGGTTACGACCTCTTTGTGTTTGAAAATGCTTCAACGTACAATATAATTCTTATGTTATTTATTATCTTCATATATTTTATTTGTGACCATTATCAAGTAACCACAGTTTTATTTTTATTTTATGTGTACATTACAAATATGAAGCATAGTCAATACTTTATCTTCTTTGTGTTGTGAATAATTGTGAGTTGTATTATTCTAGCTAGTAGAATGTTACATAAATAGGGATAAAAAAGTAGGGTTTAACCCTAATCACTAGTGTGATGGAGTGCCTCAGAGGAGATATCTTTATATATATATACTTAAATGTTGCTTGAGAATACAATAAGATAAGTTGAGTTTATAAAAATTCAACCTTACAACAGTCTTATGACTAAAATATGAAACAAATAACTCATTAAATAAAAAAACGTGACAAGTAATAAAGATCGTCAATCTTAGAGCCATTGGAAAGATTAGATGATCGGATATATATGAAAAATCTACCAAAGGGAGCATTCACCTAATCATATGAATGTTGGAGCATGATAGGAATTCCTTTGATGCTTCTAATTGCTTTAGATAGTCTCATGGTTCTCATACATAAATCCCGATTCTTATAAAGCAAGTGGATCCCGAACTTGCCTTAAACGGAACCAAATCGAACCATCTTCTTGATTGGAACGTATCTGAAGCATCTGAAAGTGGTTTCATGTGTTCTTGGCCTTATTGAAACCATAAAATACCCAAGTGTAGTTCGATCTATGGCCTTGTCGCGCAGTTGGGCTCAATTGCAGATTCACCAACTTGTACAATCCATATATTTTAGCTCATAGTTTCTTTTGGGGCTGATTCTACTTCTAGAAGCTAAATGAATGAGTCATGAATCCATATAATATTGGTTTGTAACTTGGTTCATTCTGAATCAGCTAGAATTCTTTGAAGAGTGTTCGCATATCATGGATGGAGTCCAAATAAGTCAAGTGGAGTTCTTGTTGTGTCCTCATGGGCTAGACTTGGGATGTGATAATTGCAAGTTCTGCAAGGGCATCCATATTGTTTGAAGTCTTCATGGAATGCTTGTTGAAGTCGTGTTGGTTGAATTGCATTTTTGTGTTATGACCTTCTAGGATTGGATCGTCTTTAGATAGATCATTGTGGTCAAGGAGCCCAACACTACTAGGCCTCTAGGAATAATAGGCCTAATGGACATTCATTATATGTTTATAACATATTTTACTGGATGTCCATTATAGTAAAAAAATCTCTATTTCGCAAAAGATGTTGCCTCTTTAAAAACCTTACCAGGAAAATGTTAAAATTTAGAGTGCATAAGGGAATAGATGGAGAATTTTTTATAACATGAAATTTTTATTGCAAAAAATTGAGT
This sequence comes from Lepidium sativum, assembly GCA_023374145.1. NCBI lineage: Eukaryota > Viridiplantae > Streptophyta > Magnoliopsida > Brassicales > Brassicaceae > Lepidium > Lepidium sativum. The sequence goes on from JAKUCM010003430.1 coordinate 45,834, forward strand.
TGATTACATACACGTGTTACAAGTCTATTTATAGAGAGACATCATAGAATATAAGGCTAAAAATCCTAGCCGTCATTTGTAGCCGTTGGAGAGGGGAGAGAAAACGGCGATCCCGAGTTGTCCGGTCCACGAAGGAGATAGTGCCCCGAGGATGATAGTTACCCGTCCTTTTCTCGGTCTTAGCCCAAGGACACAAGGTCACATGTTATCCTTTTGCTCCAACGGTAACTTATGACTAGTTAGGTCCTAATTGGACCGTAACTATCTCGACCAAGGCCTCTTTCCCGTTACACCAAGGCTACACTTTGATTTTTCAAAGTCTTGACTTTTCTCGTCTCGCCGTTGACTTTCAGACTCTCGGCATCGGTACAAGAATTTTTCTACCTGCGGTACGAGAATTTCTCTACCCGTGGTACGAGATTCTCATCCTACGGTAAGAGTATTCTTCGTCCCGCGCTTCGCGAATATCTCGACTGTCAGTCCAAGATTTCTCGTCATGCGGTACGTGATTCCTCGACCATCGGTACGAGACTTCCTCATCCCATGGTACGAGAGTTTCTCGACCTGCAGTACGAGAACATCTCTACCTGCAGTACGAGAACTTCTCGACCTACGGTACGAGACTCGATGTAGTACGGTACGGTGATCCTAAGACCGTGATACCCGGTTCCTGGGCCTGCAGTACATGAGCTCTTCCCATTGACTTTCGGATGACTTTTCCATAACTTTATTTTATTCTTCTTAATTTATACTCCCCCTCAAGCTTAGCCATAAATGGACATGTTGGTTCAGCTTGGAAGACCCAGGGATTGCACCTCATTAAAAACCTTGGAGATAAAACCTCATAGGACAAAAATCATCCAACGGAAAAATAGTGTGCTTTCCCCGGGAAAGGGGACCTTCGATCAAGGTCTTGTCAGGTCTACAAGTCCGAGTTTGTGGTAGATATTATCACAAACTTTAAAGCTTGTAGCTTTGGTAAATATGTCCGCCAGTTGATCTTCACTCTTGGTATATCATGAAAGTGTAGTTCCATCTTTAATCTTTTCCCGAACCTTATGGCAATCAATTTCGATGAGTTTAGTTCTTTTATGGAACACCGAGTTAGTTGCTATTTGGATTGCGGCCTAATTATCACAATGCATGATGATTGGTTTCCTTGACTCTATGCCAAGATCTTTGAGGAGAGCCTTTAACCATGTTAGTTCACTTGTGAGCTTCCTCATTGCCCTATATTCGGCTTTGGCGCTTGAACAATATACTACTTTTTGCCTCTTAGTCTTCTAAGTCACCAAATTTCCTCCAATGAATGTGCAATAGCCCGTTGTAGACTTCCTATCATTCCTATCCCCAGCCCAATCCACATCACAATATACCACAATCTCGGTGTTCTTGTTCTTGTTCATCTATATTCCACGACTCGGGCTTCCTTTTAGATAGCTTAGTATTCGTTCCACCAAGCTCCAATGATACATTGATGATTCTTGTATATGTTGACTTATTTGATTAATGCATAGCAAATGTCCGATGTTGTAACTGTTAGAGAGATAAGTTTTCCCACAAGACATCGATATTGTGCCGAATTTTCATAGGGTGTATCATTTGTCTCCCCCTTTCGACTGACCTTGTAGCCATCTTCAAGAGGAGTCTTGGCTGGTTTGGATCCTAATTTCCATGTTTGACTCAAAAGATCAAGAGTATATTTCATTTGTGAAAGAAAGAAACCATCCAAAGAACGATACACTTCAATACCTAGGAAATATTTTAGTTCACCAAGATCTTTAATATCAAAAAATATAATGAAGATAGGTTTTAGTAGAGGAGATACCATCCTTATCATCTCCCGTGATGATCAAGTCATCTACACAGATGAGTACAATTATGATGCCATTCGGTCCATGAGATGTGAAGAGTGTATGATCCGCCTCAGATTTGGTAAATCCCCGATCTTTGAGTGAGGAGCTTAGTTTGTGATACCAAGCACGTGGTGATTGTTTGAGTCCATAGATAGCCTTCATTAGCCGTAATACTTTTCCCGGTTGAATTGTGTTTTCAAAAGCGGGAGGAGGATACATATAGACTTTCACTTTGAGTTCACCTTGTAAGAAATCATTTTTGACATCCATTTGCCACAAATTCCACTCTAGATTGATGGCCAAGGATAGCACAACTCACACCGTATGAAGTTTTGCAAACCGTGCAAAAGTGTCTCTGTAATCTTGGCCATATGTTTGAGTGAAACCTCGTGCAACCAATCGCACTTTATGTCTTTCAATCTCACCATTGCTCTTGTACTTAATAGTGAATATCCATCTAGAGGTGACAGCTTTCTTTCTCGGTGGTAATTCCGCTTCATCCCACGTGTGGTTGCCTTCCATTGCTCCACATTCTTCTCCAACCGCATCTCTCCATACTTTATGCTTTTTAGTCTCATCATAACTTGTTGGAATCTGTTCAAGGGAATTTTTCCAGGAATGATTGATTTTCAATAGGCAAAAGGTCAAGAGAACATACTGATTGGATTGGATGAGCTATGGAATGATTGTTGTAATAAACTCGGGTATTTCTTAGCCTTGATATTCTTCGTAGCGATGGAGAAGCTAAGGTTTCGTTGTTCCCGTCTTTATTAGCTGAATTTCTTAGTCGTGATCTTCTTCTTAGTGGTGGAGGAGCTAAGATTTCGTTATTCGTTCTAGTGGAAGTTGCTCGGATGAATTTTCAGGATTATCACCATTTTGGCCAAATTGTATGGTTGGTGTTGTATTTGTGTGATTCGGATGCTTATCCGAGTCTCTGGATGAACAATCCGGAGGATTGTCCGTTGTGGTGTGATTTTCATGTTTCTCCTCTTCCACCTTTCCATTTTCCGAAAGCCCTTATAATATATATCTAAGATCTTTGGCTCTATCGAATGGTGTGTGAGCTAAGTCTTTGAGCTCATCCCAATTTTCCACTTCATGAAAACTCTTTTCTTCAAGAAATTTCACATCTCTTGAGATGTGAATTCTCCTGGTTGTTGGATTGTAACACTTGTATCCTTTTTGTGTTGGTGAGTAGCCTACGAACATACATCTTTAGCTTTTCTCATCCAATTTGTTCCTATGTTCTCCCGATACAAGCATAAAATAAACACATCCAAACACTCTTAAGTGATAAAATGATGGAATTGAATTGTAGAGTACCTCAAAGGGAGATTTATCCTAGAGAACTTTTGTTGGGGTACGATTGATAAGGTAGCAAGCTGTCATGACATCATCACTCCAAAAACGTTTAGGGACATTTCTATGGAGCATCATTGATCTAGTAACTTCCATCATTGTTGGGGTGTATAGAGGGACAGCTTGTTTGGTGCTCTATTCCATTCTTTGCTAAGCATATGTGTGAAAATTGACAAAAGCCTCATATACTCGGTCTTTAAATGGTAGAAGAGTTAGCCATGTAAACTTTGATTTTTCATCTATAAATGCAACAAAGTATTTGTGATTTTCTCTAGACAAACATGGTGTGGTCCATACACCCGTGTGGATTAATTCAAAACAATTCTCATAAATAGTAGATGATTTTGGAAAAACCGCCTTACAATGTTTGCCACGAAAACATGCTTCACATTTAAGACTATCAAAAGAAATACTAGGTAACATTAACTCGAATGCCCTACTATGAGAATGGCCTAATCTAGCATGCCAAACGGCTTCATTACTATTAGCAACTACAGAATTTAAAGCATTAGAAAGAGTAGAAGAACTCTTTGTGTCTTCAAGCACATAAGCCCTCCTTGAGTCACTCCTCTCCCAAGAATGGATATGGTCTTAATATCCTGAAATTTTACACTTACAAATTAAATCATTTGTGACCTTATGAACCAAGATCAAATTTGATGTAAAATTAGGGAGCTAAAAAGTTTTGGTATTTTTCTTAAAAATTCTTAAGTCTCCACTTCCCTTTAATGGAACTTGTTGGCCATTAGCAACAATTACATTACCAACTCCTGTTTTTAAATTGTGAATACGATTTGGTTCAGAAATCATATGGTGAGATGCACCCGAATCAACAATTAAGGGTTTTGAAGACTTAAGAATAAATAAAGCTTTACCGAATTACTTGAGTTGGGTTAGTGATTTTATGAGGGAGTCAAGGTTGGTTCGGCGTTCTATCTCTTGTACCATCGCTGTGTGAGCTAAACCATTGTCCACGTCCATAAGAGTTGGTCCATTATAACCTTGCTCGGATTACTTGCTTCATCATTTGACTTTGAGGAATTGACCCTAAGATTGTATTTGAACTTGTTTGGCTTGAGGTGAGGATGTAGTATCCATTCTTTGTTCAACATTTTTCCTTGATATGCCCCTTTTTCTTGCAATGATCGCATATCAAAGTTTTCCTTTCTGTTGGTTTGTATACCCCTTTGTTTGCCAACACAAGTTCTCCCATACCTCCAAATAACCCAAGACTTCCTTTTCCCTTTTGAATACGAGCACATACCTTATCTAGTTCCGTGAGTTCGTCATCTCTAAGGATATGGACTATGAGGTTGTTGTACCTTGGACTCAATGTTAGGAGAAGACTAAACACCCGGTCTTCTTCTCGCCATTTGTTGATGATTTCTGGATTCGTATTCATGGGTCTCAACATTTCTCCCATAGGGCTCTCCATTTTCCAAGTCAGAGGTAAACTCAATATCATCTTGAGTTAACGAGTTAATCGCCTTTTGGACTTCAAATACCCTTTTGAAATTGGAGATATTTCCAAAAACTTTCTTGAGGGTTTCCCAAAGTTCTTTAGCGGTTTCACAATAAAAATATGACTCGTGAATCGGTGGATCAAGTGAGCTTTGGATAATTGCCATGACAACTTGGTCTTCTTCAAAACCAGTTGCTATTATCCCCGGAGACCACCACTGTTTTCCATCAAGACTTGTGACTTGATTAGGTGCGGCTCCAAGTTTGACATGTTCCCATAAGCCACGTCCACCGACTATGGTTTTCACATTTCTTGCCCATAGGAGGTAATTAGTGCCTTTGAGAATGACATGAACTCTCAAAGGTTTTGAGTTCTCCATTAATGAGGTGTGAAGAAAAAATTATCCAACGGTTAAAGAGAGAAAGATTAAAGATTTAGAGAGAAGAAGATTTGAAGAGGACGAAGAATAAGGAGATTTTTGAGATTTAGAGAATTGGCAAGATAGAACTTGGCTCTGATACCATGTTAAAATTTAAAGTGCATAAGGGAAGAGATGGTGAATTGTTTGTAACATCAAATTTTTATTACAAAAAATTGAGTTGATTACATACATGTGTTACAAGTCTAATTATAAAGAAAAAACATAGAAGATAAGGCTAAAAACCCTAGCAGTCGTTTGTAGCCATTGGAGAGGGAAAAGAAAATGGCGATCCCGAGGTAACCGGTCCCCGAGGGAGATTGTCCCTCGGGGATGATAGTGACCAGTCCTTTTCTGGGTCTTCGCCCAAGGTCACATGTTGTCCTTTTGCTCCAACGGTAACTTGTGACTAGTTAGGTCCTAATTGGACCCTCGCTATCTCGACCAAGGCCTCTGTCCCGTTATGCCAAGGCTTCACTTTGATTTTTCAAAATATTGACTTTTCTCGTCTGACCGTTGACTTTCGGACTCTTGGCCTCGCTACCAGAATTTTGCTACCCGCAGTACGAGACTCCCCGACCTTGGGTATGTGAGTCCTTCGTCATGCAGTACGAGAGTTTCTCGACCCGCGGTATGAATATTGTTTGTCCCATGGCACGTGAATATCTCGACCGCCAGTCCAAGAGTTCTCGTCCTGCTGTACGTGATTCCTCAACCATCGGTACGCAACTTTGTCATCCAGCAGTACGAGACTTGATGTACTGTGGTACGGTGATCCTCAGACTGTGATACTTGTTTCCTTGGCCTGCGGTACATGAGATCTTCCCGTTAAATTTCGGTTGACTTTTCCACAATTTTATTTTATTCTTCTTGATCAATAGAAAACCTAATGGGAGAAAACATTGGTTAAGAGAAAAAAGTGTGCAGCGCGTATCTACCTTAGTTTTCCTTTTTATCTTTTAAGCAAATTTCCTTTTTCTTTTGATCTTATCAATATTGAGTTAACTGTACTAAACTAAGACTTCTATGGTTTTGTATTTTCATTCTTATGACTTGGTTGTTATTTATAAAGAACATGGTTTTCTCTTTAAATTTAAATCTTTGAATTCTCCCTGTTTTACAAAGGATTTTGAGCAACAAAACAGAGCCTACAATTCTATTGGTTTGTGAGTTCTTTTTTTGTCATAGTCGGCTACATTAGTTGGTATCATAGACAACCATCCTAATATGCCTCCGAAAAAGAGTCTTCAGATTACCCAAAAGAAACATAACATCACGTTTCAAGACACATTGTTGGAGTTTCGACGTGGTCTCAATCAAACCTTACATGAAACGATGGAGTCAGCAGTTCGAGCTCTCCCTCAAACTCAACAACAAACAGTTCCAGTGCCTCCGCTACATGAAGAAACCCTTACACTTGACAGTTAAAGCATCGGTTCGAATTAACGCTCAATTTCAATGCAGATTAAGAATTGAGGTTGATTGATTCGGATTGGATTTTGTTTGCAAAAGAAAGAAAATCAAACACAAGAGGTTATAGAGTTACTCACTGAGAAATCAGTGAGTACATTTCTCATCAGAACTTAATTTGGAATCCATTAACACTCTATTATCTTGTTCCTATTACAGAAGCTTCTCTCTGTACAATAATGGTAAAAAAAATCGCAAAAGAAAACCCCAAAAGATTCGTTTTGAGCCGATGTTGGGCCTTGCTCGGCCCAAACCGTAAATGAGCAACAGAAAAACTTGGGCCGATGCTGGCCTTAGTCCCATTTAGCAGATCAATTGCTTAATGGGTTATTGCCTCGGCCCACAGCCCGTAAACGATGCGACAAAACCAACATACTCCACCTTTGTCGTTTCATTTACTCCGAGTGTCAAACCCTAGCCGCTTTGAACTCTCTCTCGTCTTCTCGTCTCATCTTCTTGTCCCTTCTTCTTCCTTTCTTTGTAACGAGTGATTTCGGTGCTCTGAAACTTCCAGAGCTAAGCTCTACTTCCTTTAAGCACCATGTTCTTCCAGAGAAGCTTAAGATCGATGGGAAAACTCAGCTACTCTCCGGTGATGGCTCACCCTCTCGGTAAGTCTCTTCTCCTTTTAAGCTTTCCTTAAGTTTCCTGACACATGCAAGTGTAGATCTGTTTATTTCTTGACAGATCTGTCTGTTCAGTTTTACTAACCCTTTTTTCTTTTTCTTTTCGGTGAACTTGGCGATGAAACCACGGAGGATCTAAGTTCGAGCAACAGGAAAACGGTAAGAAAAAATCTTTCTACTTCTTCTACATATTTCAGTTTTACGAAGAAAGTAGTAAGCTTTCTTTTTTTTTCCGCCTTTACTCTACTAGATCTGACCGTTCTTCTTACTTTTGTTGATACAGCTCTCGACCAACAACCGTCGCGACCGTTCATCTTCTTGCATGTAAGTGTTATGTCTCTTAGTACCTTGTTCTCAATACATAGTGTCATGCTCTCGAATCTCTGATTTACTTTAACCTTTGAGTTAGTGGTAGAAGCTAACTCCTTTTTTTTTCTTTTCTTTTCTGTTGAAGCTACGCAGGTTTCAACAGATGTGAGCTTTCCGTCTTTATATCTACCAGACGGAAGCTCATGCAGTGCCTCTTAGGCTTCTTCCAATCTCAAAGACTGCATGCAGCCTTTGAACTTCTCTGCAGGTGTGGCCTTTGTAAACATATCTGCTGGGTTGATTGATGTGTGGATTTTGGTGACTTTGATCATTTTGTCTTTCTGTCACTTCTCTGATGTAGTTGTACTTTACTTAAATATGCTTTGTTCTCTCACTGCACATTCTGTTCTCCTAAAGATAGATTGCACTTTGTGAATCGTAGTATATTTTAACTGTTCTTGTACATAGTTTCATTTCTTTGCATATTCCCTGTATCCACACTGCTTCTCTGCTAGCTAATGCTACTACTTTCCGTAGTCTTGATCTCCAGCTTATTGTGTTGTTTCCTATTGTGAAAACATACCCTGAAATTGATATTCGTTTATCTAAGTCTGAAGCAAAATCTGCATCAAAGTAACCTTTGATTCTGAAATCTGCGTCTTTCTTGAATGTTAGGTTGATCTTTAATGCTTCTATGAGATATCTCATTATTCATTTAACTGCTAACCAATGTGTTCTTCCTGGTTTTGACATGTACCTGCTAACAATGCCAATGGAATAAGCGAGGTCTGGAAAAGACCCGACCATTGCATACATCAAGCTTCCTACTGCACTTGTGTAAGGTACGTCTTCCATACCCTCTGTCTCAGTTTCTTCTTCGCCTGTTGAGATGCTCTTTAGCTTGAAGTGAACCCCAAGGGGTGTAGAAACTGATCTGCTATCACTCATGTTGAATGTGTTTAGTATTTGCTTGATGTAGCTTTCTTGTGACAGCTTTATTGTGCTCTGTTTTCTATCTCTGAAAATGTCCATACCTAGAATTCTCCTTGCTGGTCCTAGGTCCATCATTTCGAACTGTTTGTCGAGTAGTTGTTTTAGAGTCACAATATGTTGTTTCTATGTTGATGCAATGAGCATATCATCTACATATATGAGAAGATATATCATGTCATCAACGGCTTTTCCTTTGTAATACACGCATGGATCATATTCACTCTTCTGAAAATGTTGTTTGCACATGAACTCATTGAACTTTGCATTCCATTCTCTCAGTGACTGCTTTAGTCCATATAGAGATTTCTTGAGTAAACAAACTTTTCCTTCTTTGCCTTTTACCTCATAGCCTTCTGGTTGATTCATGTAGATTTCTTCTTGCAATGTTCCATGTACGAAAGCTGTTTTTACATCCATCTGTTCTGGTTCCATCTGTACGAAAGCCAATTAGTAACTGTAGATAAGAGTATCCTAATTGAAACATGTTTAACTACTGGGACAAATATATCATTATAATCCACTCCCTCAACCTGAGCATAACCCTTAGCAACCAATCTGCTTTTATATCTTGGTTTTTCAATTCCCGGTATGCCTGGTTTTAACTTGAATAGCCATCTGCATCCAATTAACTTGACTAGGATCCATGTGTTGTTTCTGATAAGGAAATCCATTTCCTCATCATATGTTTTTCTCCATCTTTCTCTATCTTTGCTCTGCATTGCTTCTCAGTAGTTTTTAGGTTCTTCAAGTTCGATTTCTTCATAATTTGATAGTCCAAAAGCAACTAGGTCTGCTTCTTCAAACCTAAAGGGGGGTCTTATATCTCTTTTTTTTCCTATCTCGAGCAAATTAGACTCCTCCCTTTCCGAATTTCTAGAGTCTAAATTGTTAGGTTTTTAAGCAATTCGACAATTATCAGTTGACTAATCTAGCAAAAACTCTAAGCCCTAGGTCATATATTAACTTAATTGAATCTAAAAAATAGGGAACTCGATTATACCTAAAGTTTGATTGGTGCAGCGGAGATAAGATCAGGTATAAGATCAGCAAGTGCTCAAAGTGTCCAACTCTATTGATAGTCCACACGCACTTAAGTAGGAGAGAAGTCTGCTAGAACTTTGTGTGCAATTCTCTTAGGGTTTCGACTTGTGCAATCAGCAGCGAGGGTTTCTCATCTTCTCAAAAACGTGCCATATATCATATATATAGGGAGTTTTAGTTAACCTAGTTAATTCCTAGTTAAATTAGGATTAATTTAGGCCCAGCCTAAAACACCTAATTAATTCCTAGTTGAATTAGATTCATTTAGGCCCAGCCCAAAACACCTAATTAATTCCTAGTTGAATGAGGATTAATTTAGGTCTGGCCCAAAACACATGTTCTCATCAAAAACCATGTATTATTATGCTGAAGTCATGAATAATTCCTAAAATGATCATTCCCTATTGAATTGTCTCCATTTTGCTTAGGTGTGTGACCCAATAGGATCATATAGTATTACCAGTGAGTATCTCAACTCACAGATTATAAGTAGACTCTCGCAAGCCATTACAACCCCTAGTACCATATGACTTTGTCTAATCTCGATGTTAGTATCGACAACACGAGTAAGTACAAATGATTGCAAGACATTCCCAACAATCTCCCACTTGTTCTGGAATCATATATTCCCAAAATCCCTTTGTCTCCATATCTCTATCTGCTCTAAGGCAAGAGTTCGTGTCATCCTTATTTTAATGAGTCAGATCAATGTTCATCAAACTTTAATTTGTACTGATATAGCAAACAAGCATCATTCACCTTGTTTGAGCACGACAATGCATTTTACAGTATCAAATCTTTCGAAGGGCACAAAGATATCTTCTCCCGTATATAGGAGGGACAAATTCCATCTTGTTCCATTCTCTATTTCTTTCTCACATTTCATAATCTGTCCGACAAATTTCTTTATAATCACCAGTTACGGTTGGCGTTTGAAATTTTCAAAACACACCAATTCATGTGCAAGAAAACAGCATGAACTCAGGTCTAAGGACTATGCTGTATAGTCCTATGAGAATCTCTTATGACACTCATTATACGATCTTGTAGAGTTCTCATAGCGAGTCATTTCCGATGCTATGGTCATGTGACACACATCTATATGATTGACATGATACTTATTATCAATGACTGCATGAATATCAGTCACCTCACATACTAATCTATCTCGTTATTAGTATCCCACTTTAATAACCATTGACTAGGGAATTAAATAATTCATGCATTTTACGCCTATATGGTTTCATGACCAAGTCCTCAACTTCATGACCTATAAGAATGTCATGTTTATTTCGGGATAAATATTTAATACAAGTATTAAATAGAAATGAAATAATTTCATTAAAATATAACAAAAGTATGTTTATATCATAACATAAAACTATTATAACTACTAGTGGAACTAAGATTATATCATAAGATACCTAAGGCCTATACAATCGGCATGATACTCATGCTTAGTCCGTGAAAGTACTTTCATCAAAGGATCAGCGACGTTCTCTTCGCTTGAAACTTGGCCGATCTTCATGTCTCCTCTTTCAATGATATCTCTAATCATATGATATCTCCTCTCTTTATGCTTGGATCACTGGTGTGATCTGGGCTCCTTTGCCTGTGCAATGGTCCATTGTTATCACAATACAGCGCCACCGGCTCGGCAATACTCGGAATCACACCAAGTTCAGAGATGAACTGCTTTGTCCAAACAGTTTCCTTCACAGCTTCAGAAGCAGCGATATATTCAGCTTGAGTAGTGGGATCAACTAAAGTGATTTGCTTGGAACTCTTCCAACTAACTGCACCGCCATTCAGACAGAAGACGTAACAGGACTGAGACCATGAATCATCCTTATCCGTCTGAAAGCTTGCATCTGTGAATCCACTAATAACCAACTCGTCACTTTCTCCGTACACCAAGAACATATCCTTAGTATTCCTCAAATATTTCAGGATGTTCTTAACGGCAGTCCAGTGAGTCTCACCTGAATTTGATTGGTACCTGCTTGTCATACTTAATGCACAAACAACGTCTGGAGGAGTACAAATCATAACGTAGATGATGGATTCTATTGCGGAAGCATAGGGAATCCTAGTCATGCGTTCTCGCTCAGCAGTGTCTTGGGACACCCCGTCTTGCTTGACACCATGCCATGAGAGATTGGTAAGAAGCCCTTCTTGGAATCATGCATAATGAATCTACTCAAGACCTTATTTATGTAAGTGTCTTGACACAATCCGATCAGCCTTTTAGGTCTATCTCGATAGATCCTGATTCCAAGTATATAGGCGGCTTCCCCATTGTCCTTCATCGAGAAATATTTTCCGAGCCAAGCCTTAACGGACTTAGGCAACAGAATGTTATTTCCGATAAGTAAGATATCATTCACGTACAGCATAAGAAACGCAACTGCGCTCCCACTAAACATCTTGTATACACATCTTTCTTCTTCGTTCCCGATCAAGCCAAATTCTTTGACTGGTTCATCAAAACAAAGATTCCAACTCCGTGATGCTTGCTTCAATCCATAAATGGATTTGTGAAGTTTGCATACTTTCCCAGCAGTTTTTATTAGGTTTTTAAGCAAATTCGACAATTATCAATTGACTAATCTATTGATAGTCCACACACGTGCAAGTAGGAGAGAAGTCTGCTAGAACTTTGTGTGCAATTCTCTTAGGATTTCGACTTGTGCAATCAGCGGCTAGGGTTTCTTGTCACATCAAAAACGTGCCATATATCATATATACATGGAGTTTAAGTTAACCTAATTAATTCCTAATTGAACTAGGATTACATTAGGCCCAGCCCACAACACCTAATTAATTCGTAGGTTAATTAGGATTAATTTAGATCTGGCCCAAAACACATGTTCTCAAAGCGAGTCATTTCCTATGCTATGTTCATGTGACACACATCTATGTGATTGACTTGATACTTATTATCAATGACTCCATGAAATTTAGTCATCAGTCACCTCACATACTAATCTATCTCGTTATTAGTATCCTACTTTAATAACCATTGACTAGGGAATGAAATAATTCATGCATTTTACGCCTATAGGGTTTCATGACCAAGTCCTCAACTTGATGACCTATAAGAATGTCATAATTATTTTGGGATGAATATTTAATATAAGTATTAAATAGAAATGAAATAATTTCATTAAAACATAACCAAAGCATGTTTACATCATAACATAAAACTATTATAACTCCCATTGGAACTAAGATTACATCATAAGATACCTAAGGCCTATGCCATTGGCATGATGCTCATGCTTAGTCCGTTAAAGTACTTTCATCAAAGTATCATGCTCATGCTTAGTCCGTGAAAGTACTTTCATCAAAGTATCAGCGACATTCTCTTCGCTTGAAACTTGGCTGATCTTTATGTCTCCTCTTTCAGTGATATCTCTAATAATATGATATTACCTCTCTATATGCTTGGATCACTGCTGCTATATGGGCTCCTTTGCCTTTGCAATGGTCCATTGTTATCACAATACAGCACCACTGGCTCGGCAATACCCGGAATCACACCAAGTTCAGAGATGAACTGCTTTGTCCAAACAGTTTCCTTCACAGCTTCATAAGCAGCGATATATTCAGCTTGAGTAGTGGGATCAACTACAGTGATTTGCTTGGAACTCTTCCAACTAACAGCACCGCCATTCAGACAGAAGACGTAACAGGACTTAGACCATGAATCATCCTTATCCGTCTGAAAGCTTGCATCTGTGAATCCACTAATAACCAACTCGTCACTTTCTCCGTACACCAAGAACATATCCTTAGTATTCCTCAAATATTTCAGGATGTTCTTAACGGCAGTCCAGTGAGTCTCACCTGAATTTGATTGGTACCTGCTTGTCATACTTAATGCACAAGCAACGTCTGGACGAGTACAAATCATAGCGTACATGATGGATTCTATTGCGGAAGCATAGGGAATCCTACTCATGCGTTCTCGCTCAGCAGTGTCTTGGGACACCCCGTCTTGCTTGAAACCATGCCATGAGAGATTGGTAAGAAGCCCTTCTTGGAATCATGCATAATGAATCTGCTAAAGACCTTATTTATGTAAGTGTCTTGACACAATCCGATCAGCCTTTTAGGTCTATCTCGATAGATCCTGATTCCAAGAATATAGGCGGCTTCCCCATTGTTCTTCATCGAGAAATATTTTCCGAGCCAAGCCTTAACGAACTTCAGCAACGGAATGTTATTTCCAATAAGTAAGATATCATTCACGTACAGCACAAGAAACGCAATTGCGCTCCCACTAAACATCTTGTATACACATCTTTCTTCTTCGTTCCTGATGAAGCCAAATTCTTTGACTGCTTCATCGAAACAAAGATTCCAACTCCGTGATGCTTGCTTCAATCCATAAATGGATTTGTGAAGTTTGCACACTTTCCCAGCAGTTTTTGTTTGGTTTTTAAGCAAATTCGACAATTATCAATTGAATAATCTAGCAAAACCCTAATCCCTAGGTCTTGTATTAACTTAATTGAATATGATAAATAAATGACTCGATTATACCTGAAGTTTTGTTAGTGCAGCGGAGATAAGATCATGTATAAGATCAGCAAGTGCTCCAAGTGTAGCACCTCTATTGATAGTCCACACGCATGCAAGTAAGAGAGAAGTCTGCTAGAACTTTGTGTGCAATTCTCTTAGGATTTCAACTTGTGCAATCAGCGGCTAGGGTTTCTTGTCACATCAAAAACGTGCCATATATCATATATACATGGACTTTATGTTAACCTAATTAATTCCTAGTTGAACTAGGATTACATTAGGCCCAGCCCACAACACCTAATTAATTCCTAGGTTAATTAGGATTAATTTAGGTCTGGCCCAAAACACATGTTCTCATCCGAAACAATGTATTATTATGCTCAAGTCATGAATCATTCCTATAAAGATCATTCCCTATTGAATTGTCTCCATTTGCTTAGGTGTGTGACCCAATAGGATCATATAGTACTAGTAGTGAGTATCTCAACTCACAGATTATAAGTGGAGTCTAGCAAGCCATTACAACCCCTAGTACCATATGACTTTGTCTAATCTCAGTGTTAGAACCGACTACACGAGTAAGTACAAATGATTGTAGGATATACCCAACAATCTTCCAGTTTTTATCGAATCATATATTCCCATAATCCATTTGTCTCCATTTCTCTATCTGCTCTAAGGCAAGAGTTCGTGTCATCCTTGTTTTAATGAGCCAGATCACTGTTCATCGAACTTTAATTTGTACTGATAGAGCAAACAAGCGTTATTCACCTTGTTTGAGCACGTCCATGCATTTTACAGTATTAAATCTTTCGAAGGGCCCAAAGATATCTTTCTCCCGTATATAGGAGGGACAAATTCCATCTTGTTCCATTCTCTGTTCCTTTTTCACATTTCATCATATGTCCAACAAATTTCTCTATAACCACCAGTTACGGTTGGCGTTTAAAATTTTCAAAACACACCAATTCATGTGCAAGAAAACAGCATGAACTCAGGTCTAAGGACTATGCTCTATAGTCGTATGAGAATCTCTTATGACACTCATTATACGATCTTGTAGAGTTCTCCTAGCGAATGATTTCCGACGCTATGTTCATGTGACACACATCTATGTGATTGACATGATACTTATTATCAATGACTCCATGAAACTTAGTTATGAGTCACCTCACATACTAATCTATCTCGTTATTAGTATCCCACTTTAATAACCATTGACTTGGGAATGAAATAATTCATGCATTTTACGCCTATAAGGTTTCATGACCAAGTCCTCACTTGATGACCTATAAGAATGTCATGATTATTTTGCGATGAATATTTAATATAAGTATTAAATAGAAATGAAATAATTTCATTAAAACATAACCCAAAGTATGTTTACATCATAACATAAAACTATTATAACTCCCCATTGGAACCTAAGATTACATCATAAGATACCTAAGGCCTATGCCATTGGCATGATACTTATGCTTAGTCCGTGAAAGTACTTTCATTAAATGATCAGTGACATTCTCTTCGCTTGAAACTTGGTTGATCTTTATGTCTCTTCTTTCAATCATATCTCTAATCAGATGATATTACCTCTATATATGCTTGGATCACTGCTGCGATCTGGGCCCCTTTGCCTGTGCAATGGTCCATTGTTATCACAATACAGCGCCACCGGCTCGACAATACTCGGAATCACACCAAGTTCAGAGATGAACTGCTTTGTCCAAACAGCTTCCTTCGCAGCTTCAGAAGCAGCGATATATTCAGCTTCAGTAGTGGAGTCAACTACGGGTGCTTTGCTTGGAACTCTTCCAACTAACTGCACAGCCATTCAAACAGAAGACGTAACAGGACTGAGACCAGGAATCATCCTTATCC
>JAKUCM010003431.1:0-50978 GCA_023374145.1 Lepidium sativum
CCTTGATTTTCTTAATGAACCACACCAGTTGTCAGTGTTTTCCACCTGAACTACAGCCCATGCCACTGGAAACATGGCATTATCACCATCTCTGCCTAAAGCTACTAACAATTGTCCCTTCATTTTGCCTCTAAGAAAAAAACCATCTACACCTATAAGAGGCCTACAAGTCTGTCTCCATGACTTCCTTAGCGCATCAAAACAGACATAGAACCTAGAGAACACATCTAAACCTTCATCATTGACAACTGACTCAACAAAAACATATGAATTAGGATTTGATTCCAAGATTTCGGCCCTATAGTCTCTTAACCTCCCAAATTGTTCATCATACGCCTTCTGTATCCACTTCAAGACTCTGTTTCTAGCTGCTTGGTATTGTGGCCGAGACACTCTAATCTTCCACTTTTCATAAACCAACTCTCCCATCTTGATAGGCATAAAGTAATCAGGTTCTTCCCTAATCTTTTATAAGAACATGGTATTCAATACATGTACCCTCAACATATTGGATAACACCCATGCTCAGACTCGAAATTCCTAACTACCCACTTAGAAGAACCACCTCTACTAGAACAATATATCCTCCATTTGCAACCACCTCTTAAGCATTAATATGACAATTTATTTTTGTCATACCTAGTCTGCCTAATGTTAACAGAATTCTTCAGAGCATGATCTTGAACAGTTTCCTTAAAGGCTAATCCACTAGAAAATTCTTGACCTTCAAACAAATGACCATTACCTCGTCGGGTTTTCACCTCTTCGGGGCAAGGATTGTCGTATTCGTCTTCCCCATCACTGTCTGGGTAGACGTTGTAACGAATCGGAGGCTCTAGGATGAATTTCTCGACATGCTCTTTGACATCGAACTGAAATCTCTCCCGTATTTTATCTTCCAACTCCTCGTCTCGAGTACTACGATCACAATCTCCGGTAAACTCCACCACTTCCATGCTCGATTCCACAGGAATCGTCGGTCAATGTTGTCGGTAAATCGTCGGTCGGTCTCCGATCTTCGAAATTTAAAGATTAGGTTTCCACATAATTTTGTCCCAAATGATTTGGGTTTAATTTTCAATTTGGGTTTTAGGTTAGTGTAATCGGGTCTGCAATTGGAGCATTTACGGTTAAAATTCGGGTTTGTTTCTTAACCTCGGTTTACTGGTCTGCGTAACTAGTACCCGCGAAAAATTGGTTTTCGATTTTAATTTAGGGGGAATTAGGTGGTCAAACTTTGGTCGAGGGCTAAACTATTGTTAGGGAGATTTATAACGAGGACAAAGTTTTGTGGGTATATGGTGCTATATGATAGTTCCGGGGGAAAAATGACCGTTCTCCCGATTACTTTAAATTATTGACAATTATGTTTCTATAATTGAATTGTTGAGCTTATCAAAAAGATGGGTATCTTCTATATAAAATTCTGTATAATGTTGTAACAAAAAACAGAAGTTCTTAAAGATCCATTAAAGTATCTGTCTTGGCTACTAACAATATAATAAGACTAAAAGACCTTTCCTAAGTGGTTGAATTGGATGGGCTTTCAACTTGTAACGATTTCAAATAAACTTTTTCTGCTTCTTCTACTCTTTTCTCGAACATTTTCCATTCCATATGACATCTATCCCTCACCTGCAACATAATCATCACATACACAAAATCTAATCAGATACATTGATCCATTTGAGTTGCTTGCTTCTCAAGGTTTCCAACAGAACCCAGGAGACTCTCCAAAACAAGACCTATTAAGCTTCTTAATCAGACAAGAGCAAGTTTCTTACCCCTTCCCATGGTGATTTTCCAGAATCTGCTTTTCCCTATTGGCAAGAGAAGGAGAGAGAATGATAATTTAATTGGTGTTTATTGGAGAATAGAAAGTGAAAAAGAGATAAGGGTCAATGAATTAACCTCATTTCCAAGGGAAGGGATAAATTGATGAACAATCCATTGAGAGTCTACTATTCCTATCTTCTCATGTGCAGGCTTTTTCATTTTCACAACATACAATAGGTGAAAGCGTCTTCATTAGTTAATTAATCACGCAAGAACATTTATAGGAACACTAAGCAACTTGCTAATCTTTTGTGTACCTCAACACATCTTCTAAGTGCAAAATCCAGACCCCAACCGTGAACCAAATCATTCTGTTTTCAGTTTATAATAAGGTTAGGTAAGCATTAGGCAAAGAGAATATGTCTCCTTACTGTTAGAAGAAGACGAAAAAGTAATTGTAACCTGGATCATATGCCACACGCAGCGCCATGCTTCTATTGAGAATACAGGAGCCATGATCTCCACGAATCTGTAGTTTTATAAAATTTAAGTTATATATGTGGAGATATTAGAACTTGAGTTTGATGGAGAGATCTATGTAAACATACGCAGCACATGGAGGCCGAGGAGGATGAGAGCACCATTCGAGTTTTTCACCAGTTTCTCTGATAAGATATTCAAGCCATATCTATAACATTCTGTAATGTGAAAATGTTATCTAGAGAGGACAGTGAGAGTTCTATACACTTTATGGACTTCACTGTGTTCTCTTCTTTTGGTGATCTGCCATGTGAACCCTCTCTCTGGGTCCAAACCAGGCTGTGAAATCTCAAGGCCGTGCTTCTTCACCAGGCGTATGTATCTGCAAAACCAACGTGGTAAGCAAATCTTTTATTAAGCTCATGAACCTGGAAGTGGGTTTAAGAAAAACTTACTCTTCTGCATTAAAGTGATCGAGTCCAAGATCTTCATCCCATATGAATATATACTCGTATTTTGCTACAATATCAGGGTGTAAGAACCTCTTCGCATACCACCTTAAATTCACAATATGAGTGTCAGGAAAATTATATAACCAAAATCATAAAAAGGGTTTAAGCAAAGATATTGATACCATTTTGTCTGCTTTTTGACACTTATGTGTATTGCAGTCTTTGACCACTCAAACTCATTCCACTCACTTGTTTTCCCATCGTAATGAAACAGAACAATTGTAAAGTTGTCTGAAAACTGTTTGTGAGTAGACAAAACATAATGAGTTTACTGTTTAAGCAAGAAACAGTAAACCAGAAAAAGGGCTTGAAGCAACCTTCTTAACACAGGCATCTACATTGTGTCTCTGCTTATAACCCACTGTAAATGTAGCTAGATATCTCGGTTTCTTTATCAAATCCTGAGGAAACAGAGAGAAAATTGAAACTAATGTAATTAAACATTTATGAAAGATGTAATATCTAAGAATGAGAACCAACCTCATCAGGATTCCCCCACAATCTACGCAAATACAAGTCTGATTCAGATGCAATAATACCAGGTGGTAATCTCTCAGTACCTCGAGGATTTGATGGTGCAAATATCTGTATCAATTGTGAATCACATAAACATGTCTAAATTCAAACATGCAAACAAATGTGATAAATTCATAAAACAGTAACATAGAACATACCTTTAGAGTTTCAACGGCCTTGGAAGGAGTTTCAGTTTCTGATTCTTTATGTGAGATAGTAATAGAGTGAAGAAGGTTTTTCGGGAGATTTGTCTACATAGATACAAAATGGAAACAGATGGAGCAAAATCTAAGACGACTAAGAAAAGATTAAGGATCAATGAAGAGAAAGAAGAACCTTAGTGATCCAGAAAGATGGAAAAGAAAGTCCAAGAAGAATGCCAAAAGCTATAGCAAACAAAACAGCTGTAAGAAGCTTCATGCCATCTTCTGGTCTCCTACTACTCGTTGGACTGTAATAACAACAACAACAACAACAACAAGAACCATCATCAATCTGATTTAGAGAGAACAATAAGAGAAACGAAACTGTAGGGGCTTTTGTTTTAAAACCTGCGTGACAAGATTCTCATAATTACGTTTTATTTACAACTTTTGATTCTAAGCTCCAAATTTCATCACTCCTGTTCATTGATACAAACCAAAAACTATAATCAATCACTTGAGCGATATGATCAAAACATGAATGATCTGAATCTAATCAAAGTACCAGAACAATGCTACATTCACGTGTAATCAGACGAGAAAACACGAGTCATGTTATGTATGAAAACAAAGAATGCAAAATGGACATTACACTGATGAACATGAAGAAGATTTGAGACGAGAAACGAGTTTCAATCAAATAAGTGATGATTTGAGAGATTCTTATTCGTGCGGCGTATTCAGAGGAGACGTGGGGAAGGACAAGCTGTATTGTTTTCAATAAAAAGGAAATGAATGGTGACACATGTTTTCTTCTGAGGAGTTTTAAAGATTTTTTCTGATATGATTAATGAATTTGCAAATGGACAAAAATGAATGAGTAATAACTTTTAAGTTTTAAGGGCTAAATTAGCTGTTTGATTTGTTCAAAAGTCAATGTTATACATCTAAATATCACGTTCTTTTGGGAACTATATGTCACATTTATGTTGCAAAAAAAAATCTATATCATATTTAGTTTTTAAGTGAAATCATGCACGATCTGCATTATAGATACATTCTACGTATATGATTTTGTTTCTCTTTTTCCTTTTTTTTGTTAATTATGATTGTGTTTCTTTCCAATTCTTGACGTGTCATTTGGAAACAATTGTAGAAAAAGGTAAATATACATATTACATATATAGCTATTAATGAAATATTCTAGTTTTAAAAGAAATATATGTGGTATAATTCCCTCACCAATTCTTAATGATATTATTAATATAAAATTTGTTATCTGTATTTGTTGCTATATTTAAAGTTATTGTTCCGTAGTGCTAAGATCTAGTGATTATTATGGATGTAATATATGACCAACAATTTTTTTTCAAATAGGATTATACATTAAATGTGCGGGATACCAAACTGTTGAGAGAGATCGAAAATCTTTTGCCTTAATTATTAGATGAATCATCCTAAACACTTGAGAAAAATTCTACAAAACACCAAACGTATTTCATATTATAAGTTAAAAGTAAAAATTTTGTTGGTCTAGGAAAAATAGTTTATTTGCTTGTTGAATACGTCTACGAGGATCTAGAAAACTACAACTACAAGCATTTGGACTCATAGAAGAGCCATGCAATGCAATTGACCAGGATCTATGCAATCTGAATTTCTGTTACGACATTTGTGATTTAGTACACAGGATTACCATGATTTTTATCTAAGAGATTTTGATCATCTGAGCCAATAACATTCTGGTTATTGAACAAAAACAATGGTAAAATTTCACTGTTATTGATCACCCTCCTACTTCTCGAAAAGCCAAATTAAACTCTTTCTGATAAAACATTACAAATATGGAAAAAATGTAAAAGCTTTGTAACACTTTTTCAAGTGGGTATATACATCATAATCAAAAACAAATACAGAGAGTATAGTTTCGGTATACAGTACCGGTTTTCTTATAGAAGAGGTTCTGCGAGTTCCATCTCGTTCGAACTCTCTTGTGCCGCCTCAACTCTTCGACCTCCTACAAAATCAATCCCGAGAAGTTGCCATGGCCAACATGCATATCTAGCTCTGTTTGAAGTGCTCATATCTCGATGGGTTTCTAACTCTTCAACTTTATGGTTTAGCTCTTGAATTCTTTCCCTCAACTTAGTCGCTCTATTGTCTGCGAGTCTCAAAGATCTCTCTGCTGCATCCCTTGCACCCATTGCTGCAGCAGCCGTCTCTTCCTTAAACTTCAGTTTCTTTTCTGATTCTATAATCGCTTGCTTTGCCTCTTCAAGTTCTTCTTTAAGCACATGCAGCTGAACAAACAAAGCCAATAAGGGTTAAGACTGCCATTTTTTAGTTGCCAGAACATGCGTATCTAAAGAAATCAGAGAACATAGGTACAATCCAAAACCAGAGAAACTCTTCACCAAGAAATACGCATCCTAAAAAGACTTGATTACTTAGAAAATCTGTTGACTATGCCCAACCATATCCTAAAAGAATCCTAGAGATCCCTACGTATTCTCCTAGCTAACGACCTCAACTATAGTTACTGGGGTTGCCAACATAGGGGTAACGCATTGAATAACAAAAAGGGTAGTAACAATGCTCCTACACTAGACTAACCAAAGGACTTATCATGCACCTGTGATGTGAAGTCTTGTTCAACAGCTCCACCAGCAGCAGCCTCCTGCTCGGCTGCTACTTTCCATCTTGTTATTTCTTCTTCAGCCGCAGCAATGTCTGTCATCAGCCCTTCAACCTATCATCCCATGGAACCAACATTTCAAGAAACTCTTGACAGAGTGTTGTATACTTTTTTCATACTAAGAAAAATGATGCACGAAACAATCAGTTTTCATGGCAATACCAAGCAACATTCACTCACGTTTTCATTCGCTATTCTCTCCTTATCTTTAAGTTCTTCTATTTGGTGCATTCTCTGGTTAAGCTCCTTTGTCTGAGAATCTAGTCGCTTCCTAACAGAATTAATCTCTTCCCTGGTTGATATACGCAACAATAAGTGGTCAATATAAGTTTCGCCAACAAAAGCAAGCAACGGAGTCTGCTTTAGAGAGCTTGCCTTGATTCTTCTAACAAGTGTTTCAATTCAACAATCTCGAGCTGTGATGCCTTGACAATATTCTCCAATGTGCTGGCCTGCATCCCAATGTGGAAATGTCATAGGTACTCAAACAAATGAAGTTCAGAAAACATAATCGGCCAAAAGGAATACACACCAAGGAATATATTTCATTCTCTTCTGTACTATGCTGATCATCAATACTATCAATATGAGAGTCCTGAACCTTCTCATCCTTTGAGAGTTTAGTGAATTTGGAATCAATACCAACATCCCTCAGACCATTCTCCGCTGCTTGAAACAATTCTATTTTTTGGGATGGCTGCTCCACTGTCATCCTTTTAGACAAAGCACTTCGCAGTAGTGTACCAATATGTTCCTTTTCCTTGACTAATAGACCCACAGTTTCATTCAAATTCCTCAGTTCATGGCTCTTCTCTTCCACCAAACTCTGTGCTTTCTGAGAAACCACTTTGGTCAGTTCGAAGATGGATTCCGTACCTGCTAAAGAAGCTCGAATGTTCCCCTCCATCTCTGTCTCTTGAGGCATAAAGAAAGACTCGGACAAATCTGACTGTTCTGGACTATTTTCGTCAACTATCTTTACAACCTCGTAAAGCTGGTCATGGATCCTTGACACAAGATTAAGCTGATCCATCAACAAAGGACGCTGAGCTACCATCTTTATTTCCATACTCTTCAACTTTCCATCATACTCATCAACCAACTGTTTCAGCTGCACAACTTCAGCTTCTAGTACACCTACCTTCTCTACATTATCTTTTTCAAGTTCAGAAATCCTCTTATCTTTCTCCTTCACACCCCTCTCTAAATCGTCGACAAGTGAAGCCTTCTCTGCAACCTCTAATCGCAGATTACTTATGGCAGATTCCAACTGAGAAACTTCAATGGCAATCTCGTAATTCCGTTGGTCCATCTGCTCCCTAGCTTCATTTCTCGACTTTGTGGTGGTATCAATCTGCCTAACGAGCTCCTCCACAATCTCATTTGTACGCTTAATAACTCCATAGGCTACAGAAGCCAGGCCAGTGTATTTCTGAGACTTGGGTAGAACACCATTTGAAACATTCTTAAAGCTGCATACTTTACCAGATATCTTCTCAATCCCAGAAACCAACATATGCGACGAATTCTCAATCTCTGCTTTCAAAGCATCTCTAGATCTAACAGCTTCATCCAGTTTCTTCGACATGTCATCCTGCTGCTTATGCAATTCATCCTTACCTTTACTTACATTCTCCAGCTCCTTTGAAAGATTCTCCTTCTCTTTCAATGCTTCATCTCGTTCTCGCTTGGATTCCTCACGCTTCCTGAGTGCCTCGTGCGCAAGAGACTTTAACCGGTTGAACGACACCTGAAGTTCCGATTTCGAACTCTCAGCAGCTTCTCGAGCTTTCTTCTCGCGATCTAGCTCGGCAATTAACTCCGTTAGTCTCTCCTCCGACACTTCTTCACGCGGCCTATCTTTTAAAACAAAAGGCGCCGGTTCATCGGACTCAACATCGCTGAGGACAGCATCGGTGTCCTCCTCGGTTCCGTTAGCCATCGGTGTCCTTCTTTCCAATCTAAGGTATTACAAAAAAACAGTGGCGTGCAAGGAATAGATGCAATTGCTTCGCCAACGAAGCAAAATTGGAAGATGGAAGATCAGTATCAAAATTTTGTACCAAACAGCGATCTCTAAACAGATGATGAATATTTCCGACAGAGATTGTTAGGTTAGGTGTAGGTGAAAAGACGAGCTGATCTTTACACGACTGCGGAATTTCAAAGTCTACGACGG
The DNA here is from genome assembly GCA_023374145.1 of Lepidium sativum. NCBI lineage: Eukaryota > Viridiplantae > Streptophyta > Magnoliopsida > Brassicales > Brassicaceae > Lepidium > Lepidium sativum. Next base: position 8,302 of record JAKUCM010003431.1, read on the forward strand.
AGAAAGCAATCGGGTTCGGGTCAGTTTACTATTTCTTTTCTTTTTTAATTAACGGATTCCGTAAGCCAATTTTGTGTTATTTTTTTAAGCCCAATTAGGCCCAACTATGTTAAAAGTTAAGCCCATATCATTGTAGACTTTTTTTTTTTTAATACAAATGGGGACTTTCACTGCCGCCTCATACTAATCTAAACGGCAAAGTCGCCGTCGATTTGTTTTTTTCCGTCTATAAGATCGACTTATTGTTGAGAAAGTCTAGGTGCTCAAAGATTTAGTTAACTAATAAATGGTCAATAATACTAATGATCCCGTTTCCGAAAAGAGATTCTGAAGCTGTATTATGAGAGACACGTGTAGGGAGAAGATTGATAATACTAAATAGATCTATGGTGAATGTAATTACATGGATATAAAAGACTGTATTACTTTGACATTGAAAATAATAACAAAATTTGTTTTGATCTTCTTCTTCCTTCTTCTTTTCGTTTCTCTGTAACTCTTCTTGGAGAGCTTGCTCAAGTCTTGAATCTCAATAGAGTCGATTCTTGACTGGTAAGTGTGGGAATTGGTGTTTGATGAACATCTATTCTCTGAATTTCAAAGATAAACTATGTTGCTCATTTTCTCTGTATTAAAGGTATTAGAGCTCAATTTTTCCTCGGATCGATTGTAACCATGCCGGAAACGAGGTCTTTGACACAGTCAGCACCACAAGAGATGTCGGTTCGTGAGGTCGCAGAGGCGATGAACCAAAAGATCGATGCGTATCAGGAAAATATGGAGAAGCAATTATCGGAGATGTATGAAGCTGTGAGGTTGATGACCGTGGCGCCGAAACCGGTTGAAATCGAGGCCAATCAACAATCAAGAGCTGACTATTAACCAGATTCGTCGCGGAAATCACGCGCGGGTAAGGAAAACTCTTATTCTGGAATGACTAGGCTAGGTCGAATCGATTTTCCTAGGTTTAACGGAGATAGAATCAAGGATTGGTTGTTTAAGGCGGAACAATTCTTCGATATAGATAGAACACCGGAAAATTTGAAAGTCAATGTCGCGTCTATTCACTTTGATGGTATGGCGGCAACTTGGCACCAAGCCTACTTGCAGAATGCGCCAACAGAAGGAATTAATGGTTGAGAAATGTATAAATCAATACTCACAGACAGGTTCAAAGAGGTGTTAGATGATCCTGTTTCTGAGCTCAAATTTTTGTTGGAAACCAATGGGATTGTGGATTATCACAATAAGTTCGAGTTAATACGTACCAGATTGGGTATGAGCGAGCAGATATTGCTAGAGAATTATCTGGCAGTGCTGAGATTAGAGACTCAAATGAATGTGAGGATGTTTGAACCTAAATCCATAAGACATTGCTTCCTCTTAGGGAAACTGTATGAGCAAGCACACCCTCCTAAGGCGATGGGTAATGCAGGATTTAATGGAAGATTTCCTGCACAACAGAGAGGGTTGCTTGAATACAAGAAGCCGGTTGGTAAGATTCCGTTGCAGTTTAGTGATAAAGCGGGAGAAGGTGGTGTTGTTAGGAAGAGATTTTTGACAGCTCAAGAGATGAGCGATAGGCGTGCTAAGGGATTATGTTACCACTGTGATGAAAAATTCACTCCAGAACATTTCCTAACACATAAGAGGGCTCAGTTATTCTGCTTAGAGACTGGTGAGGATAGGGTTAGTGAGGCTATGTCGGAGGGTGAAGAAGAGGTAGGAGACTTTGCTCGAATTTCGGTGAATGCAATGATTGGCATCACAGATTACAACACCTTGAGGGTGAAGGGATTGCATGGAAAACGAGCTGTATATGTGTTGATAGACTCGGGGTCAACGCATAATTTCATGAATCCTATGATGGCTGAAAAGCTGGGGGCAAGACTTCGACCAGCAGGGTCAGCAAGGGTCTCGGTGGCAGATGGAAATCAGCTGCAGGTATTGGGCAAGATTAAGAAATTTCAATGGATTTTTCAAGGTACCTCTTTTGAAGCAGATTTCATGGTGATTCCATTGAAAGGTATTGACATGGTGTTGGGTATTCAATGGTTAGGAATCTTAGGAGAGGTTAACTTTAATTTTAGACAGCTTACTATGAGGTTTCAATACAATAACCGCAATGTATTGTTACATGGGAGTAAGAGTGGATCAGTAAGGGCAGTGAAGGCCGAGCGACTTAACAAAATAATTGATCAAGACATTCAGCTGTCTATGATATGGGCTAATATAGTAGAGAGTGAAGTGGAATCTGAGCATCAACTATATACTCTTATGGCAGAACCTCAACCTCCAGTCGTACCAGAGATCATTCGACTTTTATTGGAGGAATTTTAGGACTTGTTTGAAGAGCCAAGGAGTTTACCTCCTTTCAAGGGCCTTCATAACCACCGCATTCCCTTATTAGAAGGTTCTGACCCAGTTAATCAGAGACATTATCGTTATGCGGTTAAACAGAAAAATGAGATAGAAAATATGGTACAGGAGCTGCTTGTTCAGGGAACCATTCAGCCCAGTTCGAGTCCATATGCATCTCCAGTGGTTCTGGTCAAGAAGAAAGATGGCCAATGTAGGCTATGTGTTGATTATAGAGGGTTGAATTATGTGACGGTGAAGGACAGGTTTCCTATACCACTGATTGAGGATCTAATGGACGAGTTAGGAGGGTCCAAGGTATATTCTAAAATAGATCTGAGGGCTGGTTATCATCAGGTGCGAATGGAGCCAGGTGACGTTCATAAGACCGCCTTCAAAACACATAATGGTCACTTTGAGTATGTTGTAATGCCCTTTGGCCTTACAAATGCTCCGACAAATTTTCAGGGGTTGATGAATGAGGTTTTCAGACCTTTTTTAAGGCGTTTTGTGTTGATATTCTTTGATGATATCCTCATTTATAGTTCAGATTTGGAATCGCATGGTGAGCATTTGCGAGGAGTGTTTGGACTAATGAGAAAGCACAACTTGTTTGCTAAGAGGAGTAAGTGTGATTTTGCGGCTGCTAAGGTGGAGTATCTTGGTCATTATATACAAGCAGAAGGGGTTTCGATGGATCCGGTTAAGTTGCAAGCCATAGCTGACTGGCCAACCCCAAAGACTTTGAAACAACTGCGGAGTTTTTTGGGTTTAACTGGTTATTATAGAAGGTTTGTGCGCAATTTTGGAACCATAGCAAGGCCTCTTACTTGTCTCACTAAGAAGGATGCATTCAGTTGGACATCGGAAGCTCAGGAAGCCTTTGATGCTTTGAAGACTGCTTTATGTACATCACCCATCTTGGCTCTTCCTGATTTTGATAAGTCCTTTGTAGTTGAGACAGACGCTTGTGGTCAAGGGATTGGCGCAGTATTAATGCAGGACGGTCATCATTTGGCATATATCAGTCATCACTTACAAGGTAAGCAACTGCAGTTGTCAATATATGAAAAGGAGCTGTTGGCAGTCGTCTATGCAGTTCAGAAGTGGAGGCACTATCTGTTGAACAGTCACTTCGTAATCAAGACTGATCAACGGAGTCTTAAATATTTGTTAAGACATTGATTGAGGATTTAAAACGGAGCCCCATTTCCAAGAAGCATTATACATGGAGTCAAGGTATATTGAGGAGGAAATCTAAGATCGTGGTTCCTCAGGTAGTATCCTTGCGCAATCAGATATTAGATTGGCTTCATTGTTCCAGCAGTAGTGGCCATTCGGGGAAAGATGTCACATTGCAGAGAGTGAAGAGTCTTTTCTATTGGAAGGGAATGCACAAGGATATACAAGCATATATGCGGAGCTGTGGCGTATGTCAACGCTGCAAGTATGATACCGCAGCTTATCCAGTTCTTATTCAACCTTTGCCTATTCCTAACTCTGTTTGATCTGAAATTTCAATGGATTTCATTACTGCTTTACCATTGTCTGGTGGTTACTCAGTGATATATGTAGTGGTTGACAGATTATCTAAGGCGGCTCATTTTATGCCTTTAGCACACCCTTATATCGCCACATCTGTAGCTCAAGCCTTCCTTGATTCTGTTTTTAAACTTCATGGCTTGCCGGAGACCATTGTTAGAGATCGAGATGCCATTTTCTTGAGTGAATTTTGGAGTGAATTGTTCAGACTTCAAGGCGTCTCCTTACGTTACTCCACACCGTATCATCCTCAAAGTGACAGACAGACGGAGGTGGTTAATAGATGCTTAGAGACTTACCTCAGGTGCATGTGTAGTGACAGACCACATGAATGGTCCAAGTGGCTCTCATTAGCTGAATTCTGGTACAATACTAACTTCCATACTACCACACAAATGTCCCCTTATGAGGCTGTGTATGGGAAACCTCTACCTATACACTTACCATATCTACCAGGGGAAGCTAAGGTTGATGTGGTAGCCAAGAGTCTGCAAGACAGAGAGAATATGCTGCTGATACTTAAGTTTCATCTTTTAAGGGCTCAGCATCGTATGCAACAATCAGCTAATCGCAGGAGGTCAGATCGGAGTTTCAACATAGGGAATTATGTTTTTGTAAAGCTGCAACCTTAGAGACAACAGTCGGTGGTTGTACGTACAAGTCAGAAGTTAGCTCCGAAATATTATGGGCCTTACAAGGTGATTGATACCTGCGGCAAAACGGCGTATAAATTGGCACTCCCAAGTTATTCAAAGATACATCTGGTGTTCCATGTATCTCAGTTGAAGCTGCGTTTAGGACATGATAATGTCTCTCTGGATTTACCTTCTATAATGTTGGATGTTTTGGCTAAGCAACCAGAGACCATATTGGAAAGGCGTATGGTGCAGCGGCAAGGACGAGCAGTGACCCATGTATTGGTTAAATGGGCTAATCAAGGAATTGATGAAGCTACTTGGGAGTTTTACTATGATCTTCAAAGACAGTTTCCTCACTTCCAATCTTGAGGTCAAAATTTTTTAGGGAGGGAAGATTTGATACAGCTTATTGAAGCTGTATTATGAGAAACACGTGTAGGGAGAAGATTGATAATACTAAATAGATCTATGGTGAATGTAATTACATGGATATAAAAGACTGCATTACTTTGACATTGAAAATAATAACATAATGTGTTTTGATCTTCTTCTTCCTTCTTCTTTTCGTTTCTCTGTAACTCTTTTTGGAGAGCTTGCTCAAGTTTTGAATCTCAATAGAGTCGATTCTTGACCGGTAAGTGTGGCAATTGGTGTTTGATGAACATCTATTCTCTGAATTTCAAAATAAACTCCGTTGCTCATTTTCTCTCTATTAGATTCTTTGATGATTTTTATAATGATTTTACTTAATGTAATCAAACAACAACTTTACTGGTTTACACAATGTAAAAAGGAAGAAACTTTAGATCGATAATACTTTTGATCTTGATATTGTTGCAGGCGATCGTCTTTGATAACGTAGTTCCGAGTTTCAGTTAATCTATAATGGGAATTAGCTCTTCGAAACGCTCAAGCAAGAGAAACAGTCGAAGATATTCTCAAAGTGCGTCTCCTGGACAGAATCATCACTACACTCCACAGCGATCCTCTTCTGTTCCTATTTCATCTTACAGTACACTTTCACGTCCTGAAAAGAATCGAGGCAAGAAAAGTATTCCCAGATCGGTGATTACTACCATTCCATTGAAGAGGTCCAATTCTAATCACTAGTTTTTAGCCCTGTTGATGAGATTCTTGAGAGTTATTTTTGTGTTTGTTGATACTGTTGTTCTTGAATGTCTGGTTTATAGGTTACGGCTGCTCTTTCTCATGCCGGTTTGGAGTCATCGAATCTGATTGTTGGTATAGATGTCACTAAGAGCAATGATTGGACAGGTGAAAGTTAGAATCTTTTCTTAGTATGTAAAGCAATCATATGAATTCTAAAGGTTTTAATGTAATGTTGGTGCACATTTTGAATTCAGGAGCGAGATCATTTAACAGGAAAAGCTTGCATGAGATTGAAACATCTCCAAACCCATACCAGCAAGCGATTTCCATCATCGGAAAGACTTTATCTGCTTTTGATGAGGATGATTTGATCCCTTGTTATGGATTCAGAGATGGTAATGACTGCATACACTTGTTAGCTTTCTGTATAACAGATAGAGATATTTTTAGTCATTTTCATTGAATGGTTGTCTGTTATGTATGTTTTGTTATTGCAGCTATTACTCATGATCAGCATGTTTTCAGTTTCTATCCAGATGATAGGTTCTGTAACGGGTTTGAAGACATCCTTACACGTTACAGAGAGATCATTCCTCAGCTGCATCTGGCAGGTTGCAAATGTTTTAACTCTTTCTTCTCTCTTCTTATGTTTGTGCGTGTTTGTTCTGTGACATGATATTTTGGTCGCTTCTGTCACAGGACCGACTTCTTTTGCACCCATTATCGAAAGGGCCATGACCGTTGTGGAAGAAAGCGGAGGGCAGTACCATGTTCTTCTCATCTCGTTGCAGATGGACAGGTAATAAGATTGGGATTTGTTACATTCATTATCCGACATTAATTAATGATAACTACGTTTCGATATTTATCTATGTCAGGTGACAACAAATGCTCATATACATCAAGGCGGCCTCAGCATACGAGAACAAAAGACCATTGATGCAATTGTTAGAGCGAGGTAAATCTTTCTTCCTACGTTTAGTCAAAATCATATCTTTACATAACGTCTGTGTTCTCTAACTTCTGATGCAAATTGCAGTGGATATCCTTTATCTATAATTCTTGTTGGTGTTGGAGATGGTCCTTGATGACAACATCCTTGCTCGTGCCTTTGACAATTTTCAATTTGTAAATTTCACCGAGATTATGGCTAAGAACAATGCTCCTGGAAGAAAAGAAGCAGAATTTGCACTTTCCGCTTTGATGGAGATCCCGTCTGAGTATAAGGCCACTCTCGAACTAGGCTTACTCGGGTTAACTTGATTGAGGTTATACTGAAACCTCTGCAACTACACACTCTCTTTACATAACCGGAAAAATGCTCATGTTCTGAATTTTACAGACGAAGAACAGGAAAGTGTCCAAACAAGATTGCTCTTCCACCACCAATTAGTGTTACTACTAATCCATTTCTAAACAACAGCTCGAAAACATCATGGTCAGGACCTGTTGCCACTGCACCGCCTATTTCAACTTTTAGTAATAAGAGCAAGGTTTTGTGTATATATTTTCTTTAATCATAAAGAAACTGTGCAATGAACTACAATCGGCTTAACCAAAAAATTCACATGAAATTCAGAATTGCCCAATCTGTCTGGTTAGTACACAGGACATGGCATTCAACTGTGGCCATCAGACTTGCCATAAATGTGGACAAGACATTCATAATGTCCTATTTGCCGCAGCACTTTACAGTTTGTGTCAAGCTCTATTAACTGATCATGGACCACAAGGAGAACAAAATTTATCTCTAAGATAATTCTTTCTGTACATAATTTATCTTCTTTTGTTTTTCTTTTCACATTCTCACTGCACTTGGATTTTGATCGCAGAGTGCAGTGGTTGGCGTTGTTATTTAACTTTTTTTTCTGAAGCTCCAGAGCTGTTTTTTAACAAACATCATATTTTTTTCATCATAGCTTGAAAACAGATTTTAATAACAGGTGGTGACTTCATATCCAAACAGTAGTTCTTAAAACAGCATACGGAATACAAACCAAACAGAAGTTCAGTAAGAGTAGTCTAACACATTTCAAACACTAATGTAAATAGTAATTGTTATCCGGAACAGAGTCGATATTACTCAAACCGAACTACTTTACCAGTCGCGAGGCTGGAGTGCAACAAGCAGACCGTTCTTCATGTACAATGTAGTGGTAAGCTTGGGAACAATCTCCTGTCCTTCAATGACTTTGATTGAATACCTCATTAAGATTGCTGCAGCCACCATTTTCATTTGCGTGTACGCAAACTTCTTTCCAATACATAGCCTTGGACCTGCATTGAACACAACGTACTTAAACTGATCACCGGTCACAAGTCTTCCTTCTTTGATCCATCTCTCTGGTTTGAATTCTTCCCAATCTTTCCCCCAAATTGCTTCTATTCTCCCCATTGAAAAGACTGAGTAGTGAATCCTAGCGCCTTTCTTTACACTTGTCCCATCTGGCAACACATCGTCTTCCAAAGCTTGTTTAATCTCCATTGGAACTGAAGGGTAGAGCCTCAGTGATTCAGTCAAAGCAGCTTGCAGAAATACCATTTCCCTGAGCTCATCAGCCTCAAACAGATCTTTGGTTTCTTTTGTTGTAAGATTCCCACAGATCTCTCTGATTTCGCTTAGGATTCTCTTCTCGACTTCAGGATGTCTCTGAACTAGCCAGAAGAACCACACGAGGGCCACTGATGTGGTGTCTCGACCAGCAATGATGAAACTTGTACAGAACTCTCTGAAGTACTTGTCTGAATAGTAGGATCCTCTTGTGAGACTTTCTTCTTTATCGTACTCTCTCTGCATAAGGCGTGACAGGAGATCAGAGTAATCATTCAAGTTCCCAAGTTTCCTTATTTTGTTTCTCCTCTCTCTCACTGTCTTATTAGAAAACTCGTGAACGATTTTAATCGCTTTCTTTAGCTTCCTCTCATATCCAATCCCTAGAAACCTCATTGGTTTCCACACAAAATAAGGCATCAGAAACCTTGCAAGTGAGTACTCCGTAGCTTCCTCAAACGCCTTAGCGAATGGAATCTCTGGTAAATCGATCTCTAAAGATCCCGGATTAACTCCAAAGGCCGAGATACAGATGTTGTCAAAGGTGAAACGTAAGAGCACATCTTGTAAATCGAAGACTCTCTTAGATTTAGACATACTCTCCATCAACGGCACTAACTTCTGGTCCACCAAATCTCTCATCGTAGTAAACGTGTGCTCCAAGAAACGAGAAGAATGCATTTCGGTTTTAGCCACACGTCTCTCTTCCTTCCAAAGCTCATCATCAGCGTTGAAGATCCCATCTTCGAGAAGATCACGAAACCTGTCTCTATAAAACGCACCCTTTGGGTAGTTGTTAAACTTGGTTTTGAGAATGTGCTCGATGTTTGCAGGATTTGCAGTCATGATCCCATATACCCCACCAAACCAAACTCCTCTGTAATGAAACGTCCCACCAGCTCTGACCACGCTTCTCGTGCACCAACCAAACAGATCGTGCTTGTTTCGTGATAACATTGGTATGATCCCCAACACTGGCCACATCACTGGCCCGCCTTTGCTGACTAACTTCTCCCGCAAGTAACTAAGAAGAAAAAGCCCTAATAGAGCTAATACTACGTCCCATAACTTCAAATTGGTGTATACCCATTCCAGTACAGAAATCAACATTTTTGGTAGATAATGAAAGAAGAAAAACACAAAGAATTAAACTTTGGACGAGTTGCAGATGTAAAATTAACATGGCAAGGTTAATAAATAACGTTCGAGTTATGGAGATACCAAATTTATTAAATGTTCACACCAACTCCATTACACCAAATTTAGTAAAATTGTATTTTTAACTATTAGAGTTTTACTGAAAGAGGAATCCTAATTATAATTGTGTGGGGTTAACTTTTAGCAGGCTACTGATTATATTACATATTACAAAAATGTTAATGAAGTATTTTTGCACAGAAATGTAAACTTTGGCTGATTACACAAACTATCCTGATTTGTATCATGCATAGTTAATATTTTTTACTGCAGAATTAATTTTCCCTTACGAGTTACGCCTTAAAGCTTTCTTCTTAGACATTCAACTACATGATCGATGGTTAATTTCATACATGGAACAAAAATATAAGACATACTTTTATATATATTCAAGATCATGTTTGTGAATTGTCTCTTCTAATTTATATCCTAAATCCTAAACTTTATTATCTGGAATTATGCAAATACTTAGAATCGAACTCCGGTAAAAATTTTATAGAGTCTTGTTTATCTTATGTTTGTTTGTCAAAGCGTATATATTAGAAGTGGACTCTATCTGGCATGCTCTATAACTCCCAACTACTTAAAAGCATAAGGTGAATTAAGGATCATCGACTCTCACCAAAAACTTTCATCAATGATGTAATTTTTGATGCATAAGGAAACAAGAGATTTAATTTCACATTTTCTATCATTAATTACTGGCCCCATTTCTTTACCTCTTATAGAGACTGCATTGTATTTTGAGTTGATGAGTTCTCACTAATTCACCGTCAAATGCTATTGTTTATGAAAAAACATATTACTTTTATGGGACCTAACTTTTATTAACAAAAAAAGAAAAAGCCATATAACATTTTTTTATTGGAAAGTATTGAAAATCAACAGAATGGAAATGTCTTCGATGAATATTCACATCCACAACCACAATATTGTTCACCAGGTTTGACTGTAAATAGTCATAAGAACTTCGTGATAGATATTTTCCTATAAATCAGAATTTCTTGATTTAATTGATGATAAAAAAGTTATATTAACTGAGAAGAAATTTGACATGAGAATAATAGCTAATATTACTAATTATTGGTAGTCATTGATAAACATAACAATTTTTTTTTTAGAATATCACCATAATAATAGAAAAATTGGTCAAAAAACGATCTTTGACATATTTTGATTAAAACTAAATGGTTAGAAAATCATTCATCAATTTTTCAAATTAGAAAGAAAATATTCAGAATATTTTGACTATTTTCTAATCTCAATCTATTTGATCAGTGATAAATGTTTTGTCATAATTTTATTGACCAAATTTTTAGTCATAAATTATCACAATTGGACATGTTTTTGTATAGTGATAATAATAAGAAAACTGATCAAAATTTGTTGGAAGTAAAACTAAGGAAATTATGTAAATATTATCACTTTCATAAGATGCTAAGGAACTAACTTCTTACAGTTTATCTTTCTTAACTAATATTAATTTAGTGCTCCACATTTACTCCAATGGATAAAAGTTTGGTTATCTTATCTTAACTAAGGAAATTATCTTTATCCAATCCTTTGTAACCAGAATGCTTTTATGAGTTATGCTAAGTGAACCTACCATGACAATAGGTTTAGACTACCTATTTGTCTTTATAATTTAGGTCATTGCTTTGTTCTCATATCATAAATTCATAATTGATAATTTTTGAATTAGTTTCTTTACTATTGTTTCCGAAATCTGAGATTTTGTGGCTCTAATCGAAAATACATGTCATGTTATGTTTTATGTCTAGGCCAAATAATAACTCTCATGCTAATCATTATACATAATTTGAGTTTAATTACATGTTTGAAATCAATTAAACGTACTTATCATTACTATGTGTAAAACTATTATCTCTTTACCTAAATTATGGTTAAATCTATTTTTATTTAATACGACCTAATATGTATTATACTAAAACTATTCAAATTTATGTAATAGTCAATTATTTCCGCACACACTATAATATAAATCATCAACTATTATATATATATATATATGTATTGACAGAGCATTTTCACATGACCTAAATATAATTTTAGACGATCGTGGAAATCATTATTAACATAGTTATACCTTGAACAGTTTATAAAATTTATCAAGATTCAAATTACATTATTTATAGGTTTGTCTTTTTAAACGTACGGATTTTGATTGGATAATTCCCACTTGTTGACAGTCAACGCTCATATTATAACTTAGAAGAAGACATAATGTATAGCAAATTGTGTATAGTTGTGGTTGGAAACGCAGAAAACAAACTTGAAAAACCTATAGGTTATTATTTATTATATTGTCTCTTCGTCAAATAATAAACTAATTATAAAACTTGAGATATCGTGAATCGCAAACCATAAGTAAGTCCACAATGACATCGTAATTTACTAAAATACAGTTGACCTTTATGTATCTGCAGTAACGTATAAAATATCTATGGTTCAAAATCGAATATAAATTAAATATCTATAGTTGCTTAGAGATACGTAAATTTAAATATTTGTCATCTTCTACTTATATTATCTGGAGAAATCGAGAAACACACACATGGATATCGATTTTAACCAGTTATATTCGAACTTAGCCAATCCTCAAGTTTTCGGTCTGAGGTCGTAATCCGAAACCCATCTCTCCACTGAATATAAAAAGAAACCAAAATTTGGGCCACTCAATCTTGGATTTTAAAAGAATAATATTGAGGTTGATGTAAGATTAATATCTGTAAATGTTAGAAAATAGTATATCATCATTAAAAATACTTTTGTCTATAATAAGACGAGATCAAGTAGGCAACTTGCATGTCTACTTTTCATTTTTAAGATGAACAGAAACCAAAGTATGTGCCAAGTTTGTCCACTTTTGTCAAACATGTCTACTCATCCCATTTATTTCTAAAATGTGTGATGCATATAGTCTATGTATTTTTTTATATATAATTTGCAAATTCACAAACAAAATAAATTTAGTTACGACAAGAAATACCTTGTATTTAAGTGGTAAGAGACGAATTTGAAGTTTTAAAAAGTTTGTATATTCGATTTTTTTTTATATTGTTATAAAATTAGATATGATTTGTTCGACTAATTCTTAAGAAAGAATAAGAAATATAAAGGAATAAGAAGATGCAAGAAAAGTAACAACATATAGATTTACGTGTTCAGCTTCCAGTACTCACATAGCAGCTTATTCACGCTGGGACCAGAGCTTCCGGAGAATCCACTAAGATATCGAAGAAAGTTACAAAAGTTTACAATGAATCGCTCAAGCTATATTCACTGTAAAACCCAGATTATAGAGCAAAAGCCAAAGAGAAATCATTCATCGATTTGCTCCCTCTCTCAAGCTCACGTCTCTCTTTCTCAACATGAATAAACGATGACATACTATATCAAATACATCTCAATCATCTTTCTGTTGTTGACGGAATCTTTCCATTCTCTTTTAAGAAAACAAACATTGTTTAGAGACATTAAACATTACCGCAGTTTTAAAAGCTTTTTCTTGCTTCATTGGCTGAGCAATGACTTTTCCCATTAAACCAACAAAACTCTACCTAATGGACTGAAATCATATGACCTGTGATAATTCTGAATTTGCTCGTAACCTGCCTTCCCCCTTAGCTTCTCAATTGTCTGGTCATGAATGTTGATCTCTTCTAGTCAGCTCTTAACTGAAGCAACGACATTGCTTCAACTAACTTATTTACTTACAAAAACTTAGTGAATATATGAGCAAGATTGTTCAAGAGTAGAGATTTTAGAGACTTTAATACTTCCTTCTTCAATCCTTTCACGAATGTGATGATACTTCACTGAGACATGTTTTGTTCTTTCATTGTGAACATTATTCTTTGCAAAGGCTACTGCACTATGAGAATCACAGAAGACTCCAACATGTTATTGACCATAACCAAGCTCTGCAATTAAGCCTCTTAACCAAGTTGCTTCTTTTATTGATTCTGTAAGAGAAATGTACTTAGATTATATGGTAGAAAGAGCAATAACCTTTTGCAAACTAGATTTCCAGTTGATTCTTGTACCACCAATGGTGAAAACAAAACCAGAAATGGACCTGCGCTTTTCCAAATCAGAGGCAAAATATGAGTCTGCATAACCCACAAGTTTGAGATCATTGCTTCTTTGAAATGTCAGACATGCATTTGAAGTTCCTCTCAGATACTTTAAACCCCACTACAGAGATTCCCAATGCGACTATTGGATTTCCCATGAACCTGCTAACCATACCACTAAATAAGAGATTCGCAAATCCACACCTATTTTTCCTCATGTCAATATGTTGCTTTATTAGCCATGGCGAGCTCCCCTTTATCGCAAAAGATGCTCTGAGATCCTTGTTACCTTTTAATTGAGTTGCGCACCTCTTCAAGACTTGGTAGCTTATCTTACCTTAGAAGATGGTGAATGACGTCTCCATAGGCCGGTTAAGATTCATCATAAGGTCGAACACCTTTTCTTGTTCAAGCCGTTCACCTAGCACCACCGGATTCACCGTTGGTGGTCTCAACATTTCAAGCTCGGCTCATAGTGACCGGTACTTTCCAAACCATTGAGTAAACTCCATGTCCTCTTGGCTTAGGTCATTGATGGATTTCTTCACCTCATACACTCGATTATGGTTTGAGAGATTACCATACACCTTCTTGAGAGTGTCCCATAGTTGCTTGACACATTCACAATAAGAGTAAGCTTCGTGAATGGTCGGGTCTAGTGAGATTTGGATGATGACAACAGCCATTTGGTCTTCCTGGTACCACTTAGCCTTTTCTTCATGAACTGCAACCATCAAACTAGTGTCGCCTTCTATTTCCTTACCAACATATCGGATCGCCTTCTTTGGAGCTTCACCTATTGATAATTTTAGGAGATTGAGTAGGAGAGATTTTGTGTAAGAGATTGGTGAGAGAGATAATGTGAAGAAGAAGAACTTTTTTTCTTAATTTTTATAGAGAGTATTACACACATATATATAGAATATACACAGGTAGGGCTTTGCCAAATATGGTCAAAATATTAAAATACAAACAAATCTATAAGAGGAAAGAATAAGGAAGTCTCTCACTCTTCCCAAGGAGCACAGGGCGCTGGAGTTATGCAAATCCCGAGGCATGCGCGCCCTCTCTTGTCACGTGTGGGAACAAGGCGCTCCTTTCTTCCAACAGTCTTCTATGACCCAATGGCCCATCCCAACAGTCCTTTCATGGCTAAGGAAGCCTTAGCTTTCTCGTCCCTCTCGTCCAATCTCAACATTGTCGGCTGCCTTGTTTCACAAGTCTTCTCTTCCTTGACTTCTAAGTTAACACTCCCCCTCAAACTTGAAAGTTGTAACTCACCACCTCATTAAAACCTTAGAGGAAAACCCATTGGGATAAAGCCATCTAAGGGAAAAAGAGTGTGGTTCATTGTCACGGTTTGGGCAAGTTGATGAGCCCAAGTTTTGAGTGTATGACCTCAAATACTCTTAGGCTCACAGCTTTAGTAAAGATGTTCGCAAGTTGATCCGTGCTCTTGGTGTAGCAAGGTAAAATGACTCTTTATTCCACTTTATCTCGGACTTTGTGGCAATCTACTTCAATGTGTTTTGTTCTTTCATGGAACACCCTATTTAATGCAATGTGTATGGCGGCTTGATTGTCACAGTGCATTGTGATTGGTTCTTGTATTTCAACTCCCAAGTCTTTGAGCAATGCTTTTAGCCATATAAGTTCATCCATAAGCTTCCATATTGCCTTATATTCGACTTCCGCACTAAAGCATGATACCACCTTTTGTTTCTTGCTCTTCCATGTAATTAGGTTGCCTCAAAGAAATGTGCAGTACCCGGTTGTGGATTTGTGGTCTTGCCTATCTCCAGCCAAATCCGCATCACAATATCCAACTAGGTGATATACACTTTTTTAGCACTCGTTAGGAGCCTCATTTAGTTAGTTTAAGCATATATTTCTACTATATTCTCATCATTTTTAGAGTCCAAATAGCCAAATTCATAAGCATTAGGATATACATTGCATTCAAGGAGATTTCGGGTAGTAGAGTACATAAATAGATCATTCAGGACAAGCAGAAGCTGAAGAGTCACAGAAGCAGAAGAGTCACAGAATCTGAAGAGTCACAGAAGACTCTCGGTGAACTCGAGCCCAAGGTCGAGTGTCCTCCCGACGGCCCAACTCGAGTCTAGTACACAACAATTCAGTAGATGGGCCGCACCCAACCCACTCATGGTGTTTTCAGTCTTTGGGCCATATCACGAGGCGCTGATTCTCATATTGGGCTGAGCTGATCCATGGCTATTCTAAGGATTAAGTATAAATAGTTTTAGAAGTTGCAAAAATAAACCCTAGTTCTTACAATTGATTTTCTTGCGTATTTAGAGCTTTGTAATCAAACGCAAACCTTCTGATTTCGAACTTATTTTTATGCAGTTCAGTTTTACATTCAACGTTGATTTCATACCTTGTTCGAGTTCTTTATTGATGCAATCAAACGTTGAATTTGTGCTTGTTGTTAAACTCATGAGTTCTGAGTAGTCACCTAGGGTTCCTGAGAATGACTTAGGTCTGTGTGACGCTTAGGTTTTCTAGGTCGCTTAGGATTAGATTTAGTAAAGTCTTTTCTGATTTGGTGTTATCATCATTAGCTTCATTTTGATCAACTGGAGCTTGTTCTGAGACGCTCTAGCACCGATGGGTTTTTGGTAGAGCGTCTGACTGAACCACTTCAGAGATTCACATGCTCAGCTCGAGGGATCGAATGTCTGAGGTGTGAATTGGTGCTAAGCGAGTTGATCGTTCATTCTGACTAGATTATCAAACGCCTATGGCGATATGGTCTATTAGTAGTCTACTCGAGTTTGTTTACCACGTGAGTGGACTCATTATTTATGTTCTCGTTGCCTAGAGACTAGCTCTATTGAGTGATATCAAGCGCCTAGTTAGCTTAAGAGTCACGTTAACCCATGAAACTCACTCCTCAGGATCCTGTTTTCTCACCCTGCGTTAATTTTAGCTAATACTCTCTTGTCAGGCACTTCGTTTAAATGCTAGATTTTTATCACTTGGTTGTTTATTTTTATTTCAACGATTGATATAGGTTGTTAGATGAATCACACATTGATTATCTTGGATTAGAATAGTTAACTGCATACTGATTGATAATTACATTCCCGTTTGGATTGACACATATTATACTACAATTGACATATAAGTATAATAGGATTTGACAATAGAGTAAAAATCCTGCTATCAAATTGGCGTCGTTGCTAGATGAGTCTCTACTAGTTACAATTAGGATTGTTAACTTTCTAAGCTCAAGTTCTTTTTACTCTTCGTTACATACTCACTTGTGGCACTGTGTTTTGTATTCTGTTTCATGTGATTTCCAGCTCTAGTACATCAACTTGATCGTACTGCTCAGTTTGATTTCACTCAGTTTATGCAGACACGTTCACAAGGAAATCAGAATCTTCTCGAGCCTCTTGACAACATTAACCAACTACCACGCGAGTTAAGAGCGCAGAGAAACCAAGTCTATAGTATGCTTACAGAGCGAGTGATAATGAACGCAGACACAGAGGCGAACACACACGTTCCCCCTGTGGACCAGCCTCCACAGAGGAGACCGCGAATAATAGGAGCTGGAGATGCACCAAGCACTCACACCCAGAGACATGGGATTGTTCCCCCAGCCATATCGAACAACAACTTCGAGATCAAGAGTAGTCTCATCTCTATTATCCAAAATATGCAGTTTCACGGCCTACCTTCTGAAGGTCCGCTTGATCACTTGGACGAATTCGAGCAGCTCTGTGGACTGCAAAGGCTCAATGGAGTCAGTGAGGATGCATTCAAACTGAGGTTGTTCCCATTTTCTCTCAGAGACAAAGCCCATGTATGGGAGAAGCACTTACCGCAAGGCTCCATCACTTCATGGGAAGCTTGCAAATCTGCGTTTCTCGCCAAATTCTTCTCCAACTCTCGAACTGCAAAGTTGAGAAACGCCATCTCTACCTTTACCCAACAAAATTATGAAACCTTTGCTGAAGCCTGGGAGAGGTACAAGAATTTTCAGTCTCAGTGCCCACATCATGGATACCCTGCTGAGACTCTGCTCAACAATCTCTACAGAGGAGTTCACCCTAACATCCTTAGGTTATTGGATACCGCCAGCCATGAAAATTTCCTTAATCAGGACATCACTGAAGGTTGGCAGCTAGTGGAGAATATGGCATAAGCAGATGGGCAGTATAATGAGGATTACGACAGGACTGCTAGAAATACAGTGGACTCAGACACAATCAGTAGGAAGGAACTCAAGGCCCTGAACGTCAAGATGGACAAAATCGACAGGATGCTGCAAGTATAACATAAATATGTTCACTTCATGACTGGAGATGAACATATTCATGACGAGGAGGATGATCAGGTTGAGGAGATGAGTTATTATCAGAATCAGGGAGGAGGTTACAAGCAGTACAACAACTACAAGCAGCACCCAACCCTCTCATACAGAAGCAACAACGTGTCAAATCCCCAAGACCAGACCTACCCACCTAAACCCTTACACGCCCAGTCGAATGCGTTTGTCCCGAAGCAGTAATATCACAAGAGTCACCAGCCATCTACAAACATATCACATGGGCATGAACCACACACTCCACCAACTGCTACACAGCCACCAAAAGTTTTGAGCCTACTCCAAGAGATCCTGAAGGGACAGAAAGCGTCTGCTGCTGAAGTCACATAGAAATTTGCAGAGGTGCACTCTAAGATTGACGCTTCTCACAATAATCTCACGTGCAAGTTTGAGACACTGAACGCAAGACTCAAGTATGTGGAGAGTCAGCAAGCATCATCTTCTACTGTGAAGACAACATGCCAACTTCTAGGAAAAGCAGTTCCAAACCCAAAAGAGTATCATGCCAATGCCATCACCTTGAAAAGTGGACGCAACTTACTGATTCGAGCAGAGAGTCCAAAGGATACTAAGGACATTAAGGTTCAGAAGAGGGAGGATTTTCTCATTAAGGATCAGACACAGACTAGACCTGAAGTAATTTCTAAGACACAGTCTGCTGAAAAACCCACACCTACAGATAAGCTTGACACAACCAACCAAGCTGAACCCAAACACAACACTTCAGACGCTCATCCACTTACATGAACCCCAGAGAGGAGTAAACCATTTGTTCTTCCACCAAATAAATCCCAATTACCCTTTCCCGAAAGGTTCAAGAAGGAGCTTACTGAGAAGTACATGGCGTTCTTCGATAAGCAAATGAAAGACATTGAGGTGAAGATTCCACAATTCTGGACGCTTTTATGTTAATGCCTCCATACCATAAATTTCTCAAGGATGCAGTTAAGGAGAGAACTCAAGCAGTCGAGGGTATGGTTGTGCTGACACATGAGATTAGCGCCATAATCCAAAGAAAAGTTGTGCCGAAAAAGCTTGGTGATCCTGGAACCTTTACAATCCCGTGCTCGCTTGGACCCTTATCATTCAGCAAGTGTCTCTGCAATCTAGGCGCCTCAATCAGCCTCATGCCACTTTCAGTCGCAAAAAGGTTAGGCTTTGTTGATTACAAGTCCTGCAAAATCTCATTGATTATGGCAGATAGGTCAGTGAAAATCCCTCATGGCATCTTGGAAGACCTTCCTATGAAGGTGGGGGGACTTGAGATACCAACAGATTTTGTTGTCTTGAAGATGGAAGAAGAACCTAAGGACCCTCTGTTGTTTGGAAGACCTTTCTTAGCCACCGCGGGCGCGCTAATTGATGTTAGGAATAGAGTCATTGAGCTGAATCTAGGTCCACATCTTAGAATGAAATTCAACATCAATGATGTGATTAAGAAACCAACCATCGAAGGTCAAGTGTTCTCAATGCACGAGATGGACACTCTTGCTGATGAGCTGTTAGAAGAATTGGTAGCAGAAGATCAACTACAAGTTGCTCTGACAAAGCCAGCCGCTGAGGGATATTTGAGTATGGAAGCTGAACGCTATGCGAAACTATTAGATTGTCACAGGCCAGTCAAGAGTTCAGCGGTGATTGAGGAATTGGACTCGAGTGTATCTGAGCTAGACTCGAGACAGAGACTCGAGCTGCAAGTGCTTGAATGCGCTACGCCTGACGTTGCTGATGACTGGTCTGAGCTCATGGCACCCAAAGTGGAACTGAAATCACTTCCTGCAGGGTTAAAGTACGCTTTTTTGGGCCCCAATTCTACTTATCCTGTGATTGTAAATGACGTCTCGAATGATGATGAATTGAGTATGCTTTTGACTGAGCTTAAACATTTTAGAAAAGCCATAGGATACACGCTTAAAGATATTAGAGGAATTTCACCAAGTTTTTGCATGCATAAGATAAGCTTAGAAGATGAATCTCATTCTAGTGTAGAGCCCCAGAGGAGATTGAACCCGAACCTTAAAGAAGTGGTTAAAAAGGAGATACTTAAGTTGCTAGACGCTGATATCATATATCCAATCTCTGATAGTAAGTGGGTCTCGCCTATGCATTGTGTTCCTAAGAAAGGGGGTATTACAGTGGTTAAGAATGATAAAGATGAATTAATACCCACTAGAATCATAACAGGGCATAGGATGTGTATAGACTATAGGAGGCAGAATTCATCTAGTAGAAAAAACCATTTCCCTTTGCCTTTTATTGATCAGATGGTTGAAAGGTTGTTTGGTAAAAAGTATTACTGTTTCCTTGGCGGGTATAGTGGGTTCTTTCAGATCCCTATACACCCGGATGATCAGGAAAAAAGTACTTTTACCTGCCCTTATGACACTTTTGCTTACAAACGCATGTCGTTTGGGTTGTGCAATGCTCCTGCAACATTTCTGCGCTGTATGACTTCTATTTTCTCGGATTTAATTGAGGATGTAGTCGAGGTATTCATGGATTATTTTTCCGTCTATGGCTCTTCCTACTCCTCCTGTTTGTCAAATTCGTGCAGGGTGCTTAGCAGTTGCGTGGAGACCAACCTTGTGCTAAACCGGAAAAAATGTCACTTCATGGTAGTATAGTACATAAATAGAGCATTCAGGACAAGCAGAAGCTGAAGAGTCACAGAAGGCTCTCGGTGACCTCGAGCCGAGGTCGAGTCCATTTTGGAGAAAGAACAACACTCTGGGTCGAGTCCGTTATGGAGAAAAAGCAGCACTCTAGGTCGAGTATATTTTGGAGAAAGAGTAGCACTCTGGGTCGAGTCTATACTCAGCGTGCCACTCAAGTCCACACTCAGCATGCCACTCAAGAGACCACTCGAGCAACCAACTCGAGTCCACAGTAGGCGTGCCGCTCAAGTCCACACTCAGCGTGCCGCTCAAGTCCACGCTCAGCGTGCCGCTCAAGTCCACGCTCAGCGTGCCACTTTAGTCCACACTCGGCGGCCGAACTTGTACACACTCGAGCCCAAGCTCGAGTGCTCTCCCGGCGGCCCAACTCGTGTACACTTAAGCCCGAGCTTGAGTGCTCTTCTGGTGGCCCAACTCGTGCACACTTGACCCCAGCTCGAGTGTCCTCCCAACGGCCCAACTCGAGTCCAGTACACAACAATTCAGTAGATGGGCCGCACCCAGCCCACTCATGGTGTTTTTCAGTCTTTGGGCCATATCACGACGCGTTGATTCTCATGGGCCGAGCTGATCCAGGGCTTTTAAGGATTAAGTATAAATAGTTTTAGAAGTTGCAAAAATAAAGCCTAGTTTTTACAATTGATTTTCTTGTGAATTTAGAGCTTTGTAATCAAACGCAAACCTTCTGCTTTTGAATTTATTTTTATGCAATTCAGTTTTACATTCAAAGTTGATTTCATACCTCGTTCGAGTTCTTTATTGATGCAATCAAACGATAAATCCATGCTTGTTGTTCAACTCATGAGTTCTAAGTAGTCACCTAGGGTTCCTGAGGATAAGTCAGGTCTGCGTGACGCTTAGGTTTTCTAGGTCGCTTAGGGTTAAATTTAGTAAAGTTTTTTCCGATTTGGTGTTATCATCACTAGCTTCATTCTGATCAACTGGGGCTTGTTCTGAGACGCTCTAGCACCGATGGTTGTTTGGTAGAGCGTCTGACTGAACCACTTCAGAGATTCATATGCTCAGCTCGAGGGATCGAATGTCTGAGGTGTGAATCGACGCTAAGCGAGTTGATCGTTCGTTCCGACTAGATTATCAAATGCCTATGGCGATAGGGTCTGTTAGTAGTCTACTCGAGTTTTTTTACCACGGGAGTGGACTCATTATTTGTGTTCTCGTTGCCTAGAGACTAGCTCTGTTGAGTGATATCAAGCGCCTAGTTAGCTTAAGAGTCACATTGACCAAAGAAACTCACCCATCAGGATCCCGTTTTCTCACCTTGCGTTAATTTTAGCTAATACTCTCTTGTTAGGCACTTCATTTAAATTCTAGATTTATATCACTTGCTTGTTTATTTTTATTTCAACGATTCATATAGGTTGTTAGATGAATCACACTTTGGTTGGCTTGGATTAGAACAGTTAACTGCTTCCTGATTGATAATTACATTCCCAGTTGGATTGACACCTATTATACTACAACCGCCATATAAGTATAATAGGATTTGACAATAGAGTAAAAATCATGCTATCACTAGGGTGGTGTTTTCATTCTTTCCCATCTATATGCCTTGTTTCGAAGTTCCTTTGATGTAACTAAGGATCCGTTCCACCATTTTCCAATGACTTATATTTGGAGACTGCATGTGTTGGCTTACTTGGTTGACGACATAGCATAGATCCGGACGGGTGATTGTAAGATAGATAAGTTTGCCCACCATTTTCCGACATTGATGTACATCATGAAACAAAGGGTTTTCTTCATTATCCCCCTTGCACATTACTTTGGAGGCATCATCAAATGGTGTCTTAGCCACTTTATTCCCTAGATCACACGCAAGTAAAATGTCAAGTGGATACTTTCTTTGAGATCGGAAGAGGCCGTCTTGACTTTGGCATACCTCTATCCCAAGAAAGTATTTAATATGTCCTAAATCTTTGATATCAAATATAAATTTGAGATGAGTTTTAATACCTTGGATTCCATCGTTGTTATGATGATATCATCGACATATATTAAAATACCCACAATACCATTAAAATGTAAACAATATATAGTCAGCCTAGGATTTCCGAAATCCTTGATCACATAGTGTGAGACTCAAACTTGTGATACCAAGCTCATGGTGATTATTTGATTCCATAGATCGCCTTGCGGAGCCGTAGAACATTTTCCGGTGTGACAATATGTTCCAACCTTGGTGGAGGGTACATGTAGACTTCATCTTCAAGCTCTTCTTGAAAGAATTCATTCTTGACATCCATTTGTCACAAATACCAATCAAGGTTAGTAGCTAATGAAAGAATAACACGTACCGTGTGGAGTTTGGCTACCGGGGAAAATATGTCATGGTAGTCTTCTCCATAGGTTTGGGTGAACCCGCATGCTACGAGACGTGCTTTATGCCTTTCAATCTGCCCATTGCTCTAGAATTTGATAGTGAATAATTATCGAGATGACACGGCTTTCTTACTTTGTGGGAGGGGTGTTTTCTCCCATGTGTGATTTCTTGCATTGCTCCATGCTCGGCATCACGGCATCACACCAGACCTTGTGATCCTTTGCCTCTTCATAGGTCTTAGGCATAAAGTGTTGGTCAAGGATGGTCATAAATGCGTGATGCTCCAGGGGAAGCTTGGAGAAATGGCATGTGCGTCGGATCGGGTGAGCCATAACATTGTTGTTGTAGGGTACGAGTGCATTACATTTTCTTTGGCTCCTTCTCAATGCCACAACATGTTGCTCGATGATAGTCTGACTGATGTGCTATTCCTCGGGTATAGGTGATGAGTCAGGCGCCCCTTCAGAGCTATTGCGCCCTGCGAGAGGCACCACGGGCGCATCGGCTGTACGGGATGAAGTCCATGTGGTTGTGTTCGGCATTTAGTTGTATGAGGGCTTCGGAGTGATCACATCCTTAAGAACCTGAGGCAATCCTTCGGATACCCGAGGAGCATTGGGTTGGCTCTCGGTGGGGCGCGATGTTTTTATCGTTGAGGTGCAGAATCCCATCCGGTCGAGGACCACCCAAAGTGTATTTACGCGGTCCGAGCATGAGTTTGAGAGTCCTTGAACATCCTCCCAATTTTTCTCAAGATAGTAGCCCTTGTTTTCCAAGAATTCTTGGGACACATGGATCACCCTAGTCTCGGACACATAACACTTGTACCATTTTTATGTTGTAGAATACCCAAGAAAAATGTCCTTCATGCTTTTGGCTTCTAGTTTATTTCTCAGCTCCCCGGGGACTAAGACAAATGCAACACACCCAAAAACTCGTAAACAATTAATATGAGGTTTAGTTTTATTGAGTACCTCAAAAGGAGTAAGATCTCAGAGCACTTTTGTTGGAGTCTGGTTGATCACATAACATGCGGTTATGACTGCACCACTCCAAAAACATTTTGGAACATTTGTATGGAACATCATAGCTCTTGCTACCTCCATTAAGTGTCGATTTTTCCGTTCGGCCACACCATTTTGTTGAGGGGTGTAAGGGCAGCTTGTTTAATGCATGATTCTGAGTTTTCCAAGGACTTGTTTGAATGTATTGCTCGTATATTCTCCTTCGTTATATGTCCTTAAGATTTTAATTTTGCATTGTATTGGTTAGTCACATATAATTAAAAGTTTGTAAATGCTTCTAGCACCCTATCTTTTGAAGGTAATAAAGTTATCCAAGTGTACTTGGATTTCTCATCAATAAATGTGACTAAATACTTATAATTTTCTCTACACTCATATGGAGAGGACCACACATCCGAATGGATTAGTTCGTAACAATTTTCAAAAATGGTTGAAGACGTGGGAAACATTGACTTGCAAAGTTTACAAAGTATACAAGCTTCACACTTATCATTTTTAAATAACACATTAGATAACAATAAATTTAGTGCTCGGCTATGATAATACCCAAGTCTAGCATGCAATAGAGCATTTTCACTAATATTAATACTAGAAAAATAAGATAGATGTGAATTGCTCTTTGACTCATCTAAAAGATACAATCCATTTTTGGCGGCTCCTTCTCCAAGGATTTGGTTTGTTTCAATATCCTGAAAATATACTTTGTTAGGTACAAAGATAACCTTACATTTCAAATCATAAACCGTCTTATTCACACTCAATATATTAGATGTGAACTTAGGCATATAAAAGGCACTAGAGGATTTATCAAATAACCGCAAGTTCCCTATTCCCTTAATTGGGACTTTTGTTTCATTAGCTATTTCAACAATGATAGTTTTATGAGAGTAAAGACTCAACACAGAGGTAGAGACTTCACTTGGTGAAAGAAACCACTTAACCCACAAAAGATAACCCCAATCTCAAGTGTGAAGAAACACCAACTTGTGGTTTTTCAACACTAACAAGACTTGATAAATCCGAGACTATTATTGATTAGCTCGACCTTACTAATAACATAATGTCTAGGTTGGATCTAGTCCAAGCAAAGCATCACAACACTTAGAGTTTGTGTGCTAAGGAAGTCATGGATCTAAGAATCATTCATCTAGAACTTAAGAATAAATGAACCAAAAACAAGAGAAGAGTCGTGGAGAATTTAGAAGTGATTAGGTTGAAGAGGACTGCCATAAGGCAGCCTCTTACACGAGCTCTACTTCTAAAACTACATTGAAGCTACTAACATAAACATAAAATAAATGAGTGTGCTTTTGATCAATACTTCTTTGTACTTGATTTTGGACTAAGAGAGAATTGGAGAGAAGACTCTTCTCTTCTTCTTATTTATGAAAACATCTTACAACGAGTGTATATATAGAAGGAGATACAAGAGAGAAAATGCAAAATAGAAAAAGGAAAAATAGGAAAAAGGAAAAATAGGCAAAGGGAAAATAGGAAAAAGGAAAAATAGAATTGGAATCCTATCTTGGGACAATCTATTTTTTCCTTTTTTCTTTTGAGTTGACTTTTCCTTCTTTCTTTCCCGTGCGTTGACTTTTCCTGTCCCGTGTTGACCACGTACTACAATACATGAAAACCTTCCCATTGTACGTCCTCTCGACATGATGGCCATCCGGCGGTCCGTGACCTCCGACCGTTGACTTTGTGATCCAAGATATTGACTTTTCCAAGAATATCTTTTTATGACCTTTTCTTGATTCCTTGATGATTTGGTAACCTTTGTGGGTCCTTGAAGGCCATTTTCCTCCTTCTTTGAGCTCCTTAAGGTGGTCTTCGGCCTTGTCTTCATGACTTCGGCCTTGACTCTCCTTCGATCTTTCTTTTGACCTTGCGGTCTTTGGCCTCTTCCCTCTAGTCTCTTTGATATAGACTAATACCTTCCCCCAAGCTTGGTCGTCGAGACGCTCAAGGCCAAAGGCCTAAGGACCAAAGGCCAAGCTTGCCAACCGACAAGACTACCTCATTAAAAATCCTAGAGAGAAAACCACGTTGGACAAAACTATTCCAGGGGAAAAGAGTAAATTCATTGGTGGTTTGATGTAGCATGACCCCGATTTTTGAATGACTTTGCAACCGGCGCCATCTTCTTCCAAGTGATTTCTTCCTTTGTCCTTCTTGACTTTGTTTTCCTCCTTTTGAACCTCTTGTTCCATCTAGTGATCCTCTTTGAGAATTTCTACACATTCCTCCATCTCTTTTGAACCTCCATCATGAGATTCAAAGAGAAATTTTAAAGTATATGTTGTAGGGTTTTAAGAAATACTTAAATGATATTAAAGAGACCAAATAATAGGATTCAAAGCCGAAGATATGAACTTTATTTTAACAACTTTAAAATTTGGAAGTGGATAAGAGTTTAGCCTTTTGGAGATCATAGATGGTTTTAGACACTTCATTGGTTTGGCTTCAAAGCTTTCCACCAGCTAGCATCTCCATTTTTGACCTCTCACCTTAGTCACCTACGTATCCACCTTCTTTGGGTCAGCCCTTTTGTCCGCCTCTTCAAGTCTTTCCGTGTTGACTAAGTTGGATCTATGGAGTCCAAAGCTTTGGTGGCCCTCTTAATAACGTACCAAGCTTTTGTGTGCCTTCTTCTACCTTCATTTGAAGCCTTCAAACCTCGCCACTTCTCCTTTGAGATAGCAGCCGAGTTTTCCCACCACTTTTACTTTCGGATCTGTTTTTTTTTTTTTTTTTGGGTTTTTTCGTTTTTTTTTTTAAAGAGTTTAACATTGAGTGAAAAACAACTAGAGATGGTGAGAGGTTAGAGAATAAGAAACAGAGAGAATAAAGAGAGAATAAAGAGAGAATTTGTAAGAGTAATGAGAATAAGCGGAAGCAATGGAGAATGGGAGAATAGAAATTTTTTGCTCAAGTGTTCATGTGGACAGAGTTTTGCTCTGTTTTCTTGAGTTTTTATGGAAGCTTTAGCTGCCATATACCTAGCCAAGAACACCATTGAACTACAAGAAGTTGGTGCTTTAATGGCTGGTTTAATCATGGAACGATGGAAAATTGATTTATCCACCGGTTTACTTCTTGAACTCACGGAATAACAAACTTCAAGAGGTTTTTCCCGTGAGCTTTAGAGATAAAAATTTAGTGGGAACCAAGCTCTTGTGGCTCTGATACCATGATAGTTTTATGAGAGTAAAGACTCAACATAGAGGTGGAGACTTCACTTGGTGAAAAAAACCACTTAACCCACAAAAGATGACCCCGATCTCAAGTGTAAAGAAACACCAATTTATGGTTTTTCTACACTAACAAGACTTGATAAATCCGAGACTATTATTGATTAGCTCGACCTTACCAATAACATAATGTCTAGGTTGGATCTAGTCCAAGCAAAGCATCACAACACTTAGAGTTTGTGTGCTAAGGAAGTCACATATCTAAGAACCATTCATCTAGAACTTAAGAATAAATGAACCAAAAACAAGAGAAGAGTCGTGGAGAATTTAGAAGTGATTAGGTTGAAGAGGACTGCCATAAGGCAACCTCTTACACGAACTCTACTCCTAAAACTACATTGAAGCTACTAACATAAACATAAAATAAATGAGAGTGCTTTTGATCAACACTTCTTTGTATTTGATTTTGGATTAAGGGAGAATTGGAGAGAAGACTCTTCTCTTCTTCTTATTTATGAAAACATCTTACAATGAGTGTATATATAGAAGGAGATACAAGAGAGAAAAGGCAAAATAAAAAAAAGGAAAAATAGGAAAAAGGAAAAATAGGAAAAAGAAAAATAGAAAAAAGGAAAAATAGAATTGGAACCATATCTTGGGACAATCTATTTTTTCTTTTTTTCTTTTGAGTTGACTTTTCCTTCTTTCTTTCCCGTGCGTTGACTTTTCTCGTCCCGTGTTGACTACGTACTATGATACATGAAAACCTTCCCACGGTACGTGCTTCTCGACCTGATGGCCATCCCGCGGTCCGTGACCTCTGACAGTTGACTTTGCGATCCAAAACTTTGACTTTTCCAAGAATATCCTTTTATGACCTTTTCTTGATTCCTTGATGATTTGGTGACCTTTGTGGGTCCTTGAAGGCTATTTTCCTCCTTCTTTGAGCTCCTTAAGGTGGTCTTCGTCCTTGTCTTCATGACTTCGGCCTTGATTCTCCTTCGATCTTTCTTTAGACATTGCGGTCTTCGGCCTCTACGGCCTCTTCCCTCTAGTATCTTTGATATAGACTAATACACAATACCTATGGCCGGTTTAATATTCTCAAGAAGGTTTTCATTTCTAATCATGTGGTGGGTTGCTCCCGAATCAACAATAATTGGTGTGGTAATTTTTGAGACAAAATAGGAGGTATCGGAATCTTTAAGTGCATTGATGGATATGATGAGCTCAGCAAGGTTAGATTTCTTCACGTATTCCTCATCGTTCACCGACATTGCCTGGGCCACAACCATAGCTTGTCTATTCGACGTCTCCTCAGTTCTAGGACCCTCATCTTCCCGTGTGCAAGATTGGCCATTTTGCCTTTGTTTTGCTCCCAACAGTTTTGCTTGAGGTGTGGATATAGGATCCAACATCGGTCTTTGGAGTGTCACTTCTTCTTGCAATGATCACACACCCACACCTTCTTCTTGTCATTCCGGTAAGCCACTTTGTTGGCCATAATGAGCTCCCCCTTTCCACCACGAAGGCCTTAGTTTCCTTGTTCTCTTTGGATAAAGCTGTATACTTCTTCTAAACTTGGGAGTTTTTCCGACCTTAAGAGATGACGAATAAGAGCATTGTTAGACTAAATTTATGTTCTTCATGAGTCTGAATTCCTTCTTTACCTCATATACACGACTGAGGTTAGAGAGGTTCCCATACACCTTTTTAAGTGTATCCTAAAGATTTTTGGCACTTTCACAATATGAGTAAGCCTCATGGATGGAAGGGTCGATGGAGCTTTGCAAAATGATTAGAACTACTTGGTCATCTTGATACCATTTTTTCTTCATCTATCACCTTTGCCTTAGCAGCCTTGCTTTCTTTACCTTCCTTGGTTTTTCCTTCAAGTTGGATCGACCTCATTGGAGCTCCAACATCAATGTGGCTTCAAAGTCTTTAGCCAATTCAGAAATATTTTACGGTCCTACACCATAGCATATAGTTTACTCCTTTGAGTGTTACATGAACACCAAAGTTCTTGTAGTTTTCCATTAGAAATATTTGAAACAATTTAAGAGAAAACAAAATGTGAATTTTCGAAACAATTTAAGAGAATAGAGTATGTGATTTTTGTAGACTAGAGTAAGTAGCAGAATTAAAGGGGATCTCAAGAGCTTATTGCTCTGATACCATGATCATTTTAGGAGATTGAGTAAGAGAGATTTCATGTAAGAGAGATTGGCGAGACATACAATGTGAAGAATAAGAACTTTCTTTCTTAATTTTTCTAGAGAGTATTACACACACACACATATATATATATATATAATATACACAGATAATGCTTTGCCAAATAGAGTCAAAACACTAAAATACAAACGAATCTATAAGAGGACAGAATAAGGAAGTCTCCCACTCTTTTCGAGAAGCGCATGGCGCTGGCGTTCTGCAGATCCCAAGGCAGGCGCACCCTCTCTTGTCACGTGTGGGAACAAGGCGCTCCTTTCTTCCAACTGTCTTCTATGACCCAACGGTCCATCCCAATGGTCTTTTCATGGCTAAGGAAGCCTTAGCCTTCTCGTCCAATCTCAACATTGTCGGTTGTCTTGTTTCACAAGTCTTCTCTTCTTTGACTTATAAGTTAACAAATATGAGCTCAAAGTCCAAGGTCACCCAACACACTATCCACCATTCTTGCCCAAAATAAGTAGGTGACACCCTTAAGGGTCACAAAAATAGCAAAGTTCTTGGAGTTATCCATGATTCAACACCAAAACATTCTTTTACCCAACGGTCCAATAGAGAGCTTTAAGAACAACAATGGTGTTTTTGAGAGCAAAGGTATAAGAGAGTAGAGATTCGGCGGAAAGAAAATGGTCTTTAGAGTCTTATTGCTCCGATACCATGTAAGATTATACAGATTTAGAGGGAAGCTTAAAGTGACCCGAGAGATTGAGAAAGATTAAGGCCTAGAGAGATTTGAGATTAGAGAGATTGGGAAAAAGAGATTTCTCTTTCTCTTAATTTTATTTTTTTACATGAGTTACATATATGTAGACTACTCTACTAGGACTTCTTAATCTAAAAGAATTCAAAAGAGTACATAAGTTATGTAAAGTAAGAAAACCAAAGAGGAAAGTATAGCACCTTAACTCGAGATGCCTACGTCCGGATTCGATTACGTTTGATCATAGGCGTACCAAACACTTAGCCAATTTAGGTTCCTTTCTTTATTTAGTCCGTTTTCGAGTTATGACAGTTTGATAAGCCCAAAGTCATGCATAAACTAATCAAAATGGGGTTCTAGTACAACAAAGTTTGCAAGAATGTTAAATAAATGTAACTAGACCTAGTTTATCCCAACCTTATTGCATCATTCCTCAATCCCACCTTGATCTTGCTCATACTTAGTCATTTTCACGGTCATTGGTTAAATCATTACCTACAATCACACAGATTGGGTAAGAAAACGAATTGCTTAGTGAATCGGTCATTCTACCCCACTAAGCCAAACCGGAAATGCATCAAACAACAAATCAATCAAGTCAGTGAACAATCAATATTCATGCACAGAGCTCAATCAGATATGCTGCCTTGGTCATTCGGATTCACCTGAATCAACCCAAGCAACAATCATGAACGAATACAATAATCAGTCGGTCAAAATATACAGACAGCAAGCAATCCTAACCCGTCTAAGACTTAATCCCACTATTGTCTGAAAAGCACCGAGATCAACCACAATAGTCCCAAAAACTCACCTTTGCCTTAGCTTTTTCTGACACCTCTTGACGCGAATTCAGCCTGGTTACACCGATCTTGTCTCGAACACTCTCGATTCATCTTTTCTCTTGCTTGAATAGGACGAAAATTGCCATAAAGACCTTCGCAAAGCTTTCTCGCCTTTAACTTAGAGATTTTGTGAAAATATGTTGAAGCGGCAACTGTACCATGTATTTATAGGGTTTTGGGTGTGAAAACTCTAACCCTAATTCGCTCTTGATGGACCAGGTTCAAGCCCACTTAAATTGGACCAAGTCTGATCCGTGGTACAATCTCCTTGAACCGCCCCGGACTAGCCCCAACCACTCCCAACCATATCCGTTCAGACACTATCACTCCTTGTCCGAACACGGACAACACTTGTCTGAATGCTGACCCTTGTCCGAAAATCTCGGACCTTGTCCAAAGATCATCTTGTGTGTCTGAACCACGACCATCCTGGTCGGAACTACCCTTCTGGTCTGAATCCGACAAGCAAGTCTGGATCCGACCATCTTGTCCTAATCTCATGAACTTGTCCGAATTTCCCCAATCCAACCAGATTTTTCCCGACCCAAATTCCACTCCCTCGGACCCATCCGGAATCACCTGAAGGGTCTGCGGGACACGAGCATTACAGAAAGCCTCGGGTCTCGGGTCATAGATCCCGAGATAGTCGGGTCATGCTTCTTGAGGAAAAAAAAGATGTGTCATAACGCCTTTTTGTGTCACATGTGATATCTTCTTAGCCCTCACATGTGATATTTTCTTCCAACGGCTCTTTGAGCATAATGCCCAAGGGCATTGCTTTCCAAGTAACCTTCTTCCTTGCTTAATAATTAAGTCATCGGTCCCTTGATTAACAACTGTAAAAACCAGATTACAGAGCAAAAACAAAAGAGAAATCACTCACCAATTTGCACTACAAGAGAAAATTAGTTTAGGGACCATATTTTACAACGTTTTTGGGACGTTGTAAAATAGGGAGGTATTTGCAACTTCTTTACGACGTTTAGAGAAAACGTCGTAAATGAGTTGTAAACACACAACGAAAAAAAACGTTGTAAACAAGTCGGTAATTTACGACATTTTAACAACGTTTTTCCATTGCTTCAACAATTCGTTGTGAATAAGTCCCTAAGTTGCAACACTTTTACAACCTCTATAATTTACATCGAATTAACATCAAACGTCAAAGTAGGTATACACGTTTTTCTTGTTACGTAAAAGGTTTAAATAAAATTAAAACTTAGAGTTGTAAAGGTGTTGGTAAATTTAAAATTACGTTGTTAAAACGTCACTACTTTACAACTCCTTTACGGCTAAACTGTTTACAACTACTTAAGGACGTAATTTCAAATTAGATATTTATGGTTTGGTACATGTGTTGTAATTTACTCGTAAATTGCGAGAAGTTGTAAAATCATTGTTAATTTTTTGCCTATATAAGGAGGAAGGCTCTCTTCATTAATCACAACTTCAAAAAACAAAAAAAAACGTGGTGAAGGAGAGAAAAAAACGGTTTTGGGGAAAAATCCCAAAAATGTCTTTCGGTGGAGATATTTTCGAGCAACGGAAGTGGATGTATATGCATAGAGATGCTGCCGGAATCGTGACAAAGGAGTTTATGAATGGGGCAGAAATATTCATGCACCAGGCTAGTCAAAACGAAATCACGGTTGAATCGGGTAAGATGTTCTGTCCTTGTCGGAAATGCAAAAATACGAAATTCGCCCGAGTAGAAACTGTTTGGAGTCATATATTAAATAGAGGGTTTACACCGCATTATTACATTTGGTTTCACCAT
Organism: Lepidium sativum; assembly: GCA_023374145.1. Lineage (NCBI taxonomy): Eukaryota > Viridiplantae > Streptophyta > Magnoliopsida > Brassicales > Brassicaceae > Lepidium > Lepidium sativum. Next base: position 40,947 of record JAKUCM010003431.1, read on the forward strand.
GGGGAAGGTGATAGCAGTCGTGGGAATGACGAAGCAAGTAGTAGTAATTTTAGGAATGTTGATGCTAATATAGGTGAATCAAGTAATTTGCATGATGTTGGTTATCAAAATGAGATTCATGGGGTTGTAGAGCATGATATGATGCATGAAATGGTCACAGACGCATTTCAGGAAACTAATACTGATCAACCTATAGTTGATGAGGCACCCAATTTAGATGCAAAAAGGTTTTATGACATGCTAGATGCTGCAAACCAGCCTCTCTACGAGGGGTGTAGAGAAGGTCTGTCAAAATTATCATTGGCAGCTAGGATGATGAATCTTAAAATAGAATGTAATTCATCTCAGTCATGCATGAATATGTGGACTGACTTGCTCAAAGAGTATTTGCCAGAAGACAATGTGTGTGCTGAATCATATTATGAGACGCAGAAATTGGTCTATGGTCTTGGGTTGCCGTGTGAAACCATTGATGTATGTATAGATAATTGTATGATCTACTGGAAAGATGCTGATGTGTTACAAGAATGTCGGTTCTGTAACAAGCCAAGATATAAGGCACAAGGGAGTGGGCGTAAGAAGGTTCCGTATCAACGGATGTGGTATTTGCCAATAACTGATAGATTGAAGAGGTTATATCAGTCGGAGAGGACAGCAGCTGCGATGAGATGGCATGCAGAGCATTCACAGACAGAAGGCGAGATTAATCATCCTTCAGATGCAAAGGCGTGGAAACATTTTAATACGGTACACAAAGATTTTGCTAGGAATATTAGGAATGTTTATCTTGCTCTATGCACCGATGGTTTTAGTCCGTTTGGAATGTCTGGTAGACAATATTCTTTGTGGCCAGTAATCCTCACGCCTTATAACCTTCCTCCGGGAATGTGCATGGAAAAAGAATTTTTATTCCTAAGTATACTTGTTCCTGGTCCTAATCATCCGAAAAGGTCTCTTGACGTGTTTTTGCAACCTTTGATTCATGAGCTGAAATAGTTATGGACGCATGGGGTTGAGCATATGATTGTTCTGCCTAAAAAAATTTTACGATGAAGGCGGTGCTTATGTGGACGATAAGTGACTTTCCTGCGTACGGAATGTTATCAGGTTGGACAACACATGGGAGATTGGCTTGCCCATATTGCCTTGGGAGAACAGATGCATTCCAACTGAAGCATGGTAGGAAGACGTCTTGGTTTGATTGTCATCGTCGATTTCTGCCAATTAACCATCCTTACCGAAGGAACACGACTCTATTCAGGAGTAAAGTTAAGGTAAAGGATCCCCCACCATTGTATCTATCAGGAGAGGAGATCGAAGCAAATATGGATTATTATGGAGCTTTGGCTACTGCTCCTCGAGGGGGTAATTGGCACGTTCCTAATAATATGCCGGATTATTACGGACGACATCATAATTGGCATAAGAAGAGTATATTTTGGGAGCTGCCATATTGGAAAGATTTGTTGATTCGACATAATTTGGATGTGATGCACATCGAGAAGAATTTTTTTGAGAATATCATGCATACGATTTTGAACGTGGCTGGTAGGACAAAGGATAACAGGAATTCACGTTTGTGCTATTCAAGTGTGACTGGTTTGATCCCGTAATCAACAGAGGTGTCCGTTACAACAAATTTGGAGTTGTGGACGTGAATGGGAGGAGAAGATACAACAAGTTTGAGCCTTTCTGCTTAGCATCGCAAGCAGAGCAAGTTAGCTTCATTCCATATCCAAGGATCAAAGAGTCAGGCATCAATTGGTTAGCTACAGTGAAGATCACACCTCGTGGGCGAATTACTGGATGTGGAGATTTACCGTTGCAGGAAGAATCATGTTCAGCTATACAAGTGCCGGAGCAAGCTACAGAGCTAGTGATTCTTATCGATCCGGAAAACCGAGAGTATGAGGATCTCCCTGAAGAAGACGTTGACGATGAGGAGCGTGACGAGTTCGCAGAAAGTGATAATCCAAGTAGTGGAAATGGTAGTAACGGTGAATAATCTGATTGACACTACGGTTTATACCGTATGAACAATTAATGTATTGTTGGAGGATTATCATGTATTTTACGTTATGTAAATCTTTTATAAATCATTTAAATTTTGTAAATTCACTAATCTTTCAAAGTTTAATATAACTAAGTTTTATAAAAAAATCGTCAATTCCGCAAAACACTTAGGAAAAATACTTAGAAAACAAATAATCAAAAAACGTCGTAAAGACGTTGGCAAACTAGAACGTCGTAAAGACGTTGCTAGTTGCCAACGTCCTTACGACGTTTCTCTAAAAACATGATAACGTTTTTCCCGAGACGTAGTCGCAGTCACATCATCAGAGTCATACACCCCCGGCTACTTCCCCAGCACCAGAAGTGGCCGTATATCCCCCTCCGACGAATGCTGCGGTCCATCCAGACCTCTTGGTCCCGCCTGATGCACCTTACGCGCAGTACCGGGTTGAGGATATTCTCGTGGCACCAAACCGCGAGAATTTGCCGCATCTACACGTCGATCGTCCAACTGGAACCTATTGGTACATATTTAGTTTTATTTACATACTAAATTTAAGCATTTATAATTAAATAGCTAATAATATATATTAAAAAAAATTTCAGGTTCGGTATTGATAGCAAAGTGGGACGTAGCATCACGGAATGCATCAAAAGCTATTTCGTAGAGGCGACTCCAAATTGGAAATCAACACCCCACTACATTTGCATAACGTGGTTCAAGATTTTTGCGGTAATATTTTTTTCCATTAATTTTTATTATTCAACATATTATAATATATATTAAATATTAATTAATTATTAAAACTACTAGCAACGTTGGAATTAGGACGTCTCTATCAACGAGACTGTCCGACATGAGTTCAACCGCAAAGCCATGAAGCGGCTTATTAACACAGTCTCAGACTGGAAAACCGAGTGGGAGGTGAAGGGAGATGCCGGGAAACCCACATTCATGACCAACGCTTGTTGGGATGGACTGAAGAATTACTGGGTAGACCCTGTAGCTGTGAGGAGAGCTGCTCAGTGCTCCGCCTCCCAGAAGACGATTGGCCCTGACGGTTTGCCAGTCGCAATGCCGCACACTGCGGGCCAAATGCCTTTTGGCGGAGTGGTAATACAAATCGTAAGTTCTTTTTAAAATAAATTTTTTCATTTATAATATTTATTAACATAAATTAATATTTAATTAAAATTGAATTTTATTAGGCGGAAAAAACTGGACAGATTCCTACGCTTCCAGAACTCTATGTCGCAACCCATAAGAAGAAATCTGGCGTCTTCGTCGATCCACGTTATGAGCTGCTACATAGCCAGGTTGAAGCTGCGGTTCAGGAGCGTCAAACGCAGCTTTCCCAGGAATCCACCGACGGTACTCCAGTCCAATTGAGTGCTCTGGAGATCAACGCAATTTATAAGCAGGTATTAAATTAAATACTTTAATTTAAATAATATTTTTTCCCTGATAAATCTTTTTTGTAGATCGCTCCAACAAAAAAGGGACGGATTATTGGCATAGGATCCGCCCAAGATGTCTAGAGAGTCACTTCTAACTGGATTGGCGAAAACTCACTCCGTACTCAGTTGCAAGAATCTCGTGCGGAAATTGCTTCGCTAAAGCAAACGACGGATGAGAAATTCGCAGCCATGGAATCCATGATGGATATTTTGGTTGCGGGCAATCCACATGCATCTGCGGCTTTGGAGCTTAGACGTCGCAACCTCGGGATTAGGCCTACGGAGAATGTCGAGGTCGATTTGAACGAGCGGGTGGCTGAAGATCAGGACGACCGTAGCTCTGACATGTTCGACGAATTACTTCGTTAAATATTTTGTAATTTGTAATTAAATTTTTTTAAAACATTTTAATTATATATTTTATATTATATTTTTATTTTAAATATTTCATATTTTAATTTAAATAAAAAATAAATAAATTTCACAATTTTAATAAATAAAAAAACATAATAAATTTTAGTCCCTAAGTAGTTGTAAATTATTTTCGTCTTTAAATAGTTGTAAACAATTTTCGTCTCTAAGTAGTTGTAAACATTTTCATCTTTAAGTAGTTGTAAAACTTTCGTCTTTATTTAGTTGTAAAAAAATCGACTCTAAAACGTTGTAAAAAAATCGACTCTAATTAGTTGTAAATTATATGTTGTAAGGAGGTTGCTAAGTTTACAATCAACTTACAACGTTTATATTGGCATCGACTTTACAACGTTTGCCAATCTTTACGAGGTTTTTACAACTCCACCTTTACGACGTTTTAACAACGTTTTTTTTGCGTTGTTAATTTTTACAACATTTTTACAACGTTTTGTACTTTACGACGTGCAAGACACGACGTTTCACGCGGCGTCCCTAAAACGTTGTAAAAGTCCTTTACAACACTTTAGAGACGAAAATGGGAGTTGTAAAACACATGTTCTCTTATAGTGTTGCTTTATCTCTCTCATGCTCACATAACTCTTTCTCAACATGAACAAACGATGACATTATATCAAATACAGCTCAATCACCTTTCTGTTGTTTACGGAATCATTCCATTCTCTATTAAGAAAATAAACTCCGTTTAGAGATGTTAAACATTACCACAGTTTCAGAAGCTTCTTCTTGCTTCATGGGCTGAGAACACAATTGGCTCATATCGAGATACAATACCTTTGTTGCCCAGTAATAACTTAGCCCATTAAACCAACATATACAAAACTAAGTCACATTTTTTTGGTTATCTAGAAGTGAGGGTATATGTATGGGTTGTACCACCTCAAGAGAATAATTAAGACTTCGGAACTCCTAAATTACCAGAAAAATACTTGGTTGGATATATATAAATGGTTTGTAACTCTTTTAAAAGGTTTCCAAACATACAACGTTTGGTCTGTAATGAAATAAACTTAGTCGCTCATTGTGATTTGTATTGTGGTAAGCCGTTATAATTGCTCAGTTTAGGAGAGAGACATAGCTACAATGAGGTATATGGTTATGTTTATGCGCCTTTATTATGGACCTCATGATTAAATGTTTCAAAGCCATAAATTCACTAGTCGTGAAGACAGTTTACAGTTTTTGCCGGAGGTCCATAATGCGGAAAAGTATAGACACATTGTTTGATTTTAACAGAATAAATATGTTACTTGAATTCAAAAGAAGAAGAACTAGTTATTTTTATCTCGTGAGTGACCCTCGAGTTTGCTTTTCAAAAAATGTGAAGGACTAAGAGTCAGCCTTTAAATACTCATTTTGTCGTTAAAGCTATAAGGGATGTGGTGGTGATTGAACCGTTACTAATTTACTATAGTTAGAGTGGTTAAATATTTATTTATGCAATTTTTTTATATGAGTTCGATTTTAAATAATTATGTCAAGGTCGGCCATGACCTAAAGCCAAACAAGCATGAGCTTTAGGCATCAACAGATCTCTGTAATTTAGTGGGCATCAATTTAAAACTTTTTTAGTGTTAAATGGACATTAGAAACAAAATTTGCCTTAAGCATCACCAAAAAAAAATTTACATGGGTTAGCCTGGTCATGTGATTCCATATTATAAAATTCAGATAATGAAATGAGACTTATATGATAGCAAAAACAAAGATCTAACAAATTTATTTTAGAGCATTTTTATCTATGAATTTATCAACAACAAAAAAATTAATATTTTAATATAATATGTTTTTCTAATTAACTTTAAAAAACAAAATAGACCAATAATAGGAAAATACATAGATTGTAAGTCTCCTATTACTATCTTATAGTTTTCTATTTGAGAGATTCATCTTACTTTCTCTGGTACCTTTTTATTATTTTTTACTTTTTTATTGTTTAAAGACTTTGTGATACTCCCATTAAAAATGTTCTAAAAGAATTATAGGATAGGGTCCTGATATAACCAATGCTGGGCATGTAATCTATCACATAAACCTTATATACACTGCTTTTATCACTGACCGATTTCCTGACCGTCCTCTTCTTATGACACATTTTTCTCTACTGAACTAATTACAAAGGCCCCACAAAATATGGATCAAAGAGAAATTAACATGAAGAAAAAACGTTTGCTACAGACAATGATCTTATATCACTAAAACTTGTAAAACTATAGTTTGATTGGAACATCTCAGTATTGTATAAGCCAATTAGTTGTATTATTGATTGGTTGGCAACAAGTTATTTTCTTTGTAAAAAAGTCAGCAACATGTTAATCTATCCACACTGTACTTGTTTGACCCAAAGTAATGTATAAAGGGGATATAAAGTGTATTGTTTCATGCAATTTCTGTTAATTCAATCTACAAGTTGCATTTTTGAATTTTCTTTGATTTGTCCTTCTTAATAAGTAGCCATTGTTTTCTTTGTCGGCTATTCATAATATTTTCTTTAATATTTCCATGTATATTTCTTCCTTTGAAAATTCAGAATCTGTATTTTTCTTATCTTATGCTTTAAATAAATGTTTTTTGTAATTTTTGAGGTCAACCACCAGGAATAGAAGTTCGAGGCTTTTACCATTAAAACTTCATCACTTATAATAGAGATAAAAAAAGCAACTAATAAACCTTTTATATTTGATAAAAGAAATACATCAACTGATTTAATGTAATTATAAAAGAAAGAATATAATTATGTCGTATCTACCTTCACGGGCGTTTTGACTTCTTATTTTGACGTAACCCAATATTTTTGTCTTGGTAAATCTCAGTTAGGTTCATGGACTTTTTGCATCCGAATATAATACTGGTCTAATGCGTCCACAACATAGAATATAAAATGAATATTTTTCCGACAGCCAATCACAAACCTATGAGGAATCTAATAGACATGAGTTCACGAAACATCAACCCCATAGATTTCCCAGGTTTCAAGGTCTCGCATAAGCACATCTTCATTACAACGCATAACAAAACATGTGCAAGTGTCTAATTTAATCCATTTTGTCAGTAATAACTTTCTTGATTAACCTCTGTTTTACTTTATATAACAATCTCATCTGGCACATATTACAATAATTTCATAAATTTTGAGTGACAGTTAATAACGCCAAATTGCTGTTCTCCAAACAATTATTTAAAAAAAAAAGAAAAAACAATTCATAGAACGAGATTTGTGTAAATGAATTATCCGGTTTAGCGACGGTGACTTTCCAACATTTGATCTCACCGTCAAGACTTCCACTAACAACTGAAACGACACCGTCACATCCGACTCTTTAACCGCCGCCAATGACTTTACCGGCTTCGTGTGACCGGTTAATACCTCCAAGCAACTGTAACTAGAATCCGGTCCACGTCGCCAAATCCTCACCGTCCGATCACTAGATCCACTAATTAGCATATCGGAGATGTTAAACAAGCTAAGTATTGCTTTATCATGTCCCCTCAAAGCACCTCTAACCGCCATGTAATTGGATGTGTCTTCTCTCTCCCAGACCAATATAGACCGGTCACACGAACCGGAAAACAAAACCGACCCGTCCTCGTTTAATGCCAAAGCATTCACCGCTGATTTATGCTTCTCCAAAGTCGCAACTAACGTGTGACGTTTCGAACCGGTCGGTTTAGTCCAGACCCGGATACGCCTATCTGCGGATCCAGTATAAACGGTGCCGTTAGACGAGACGGCGACTGCATTAACGGCGTCATCGTGAGCTTTAATTGACTCTTTGCAACGAAGATCTGAGGTTCTCCATATCTTCAACGTTTTGTCCCAAGAGACGGAGTAAATGAATCCGTTATTAACGGCGAGAGCAGTAACGGCGTCAGCATGTTCGATCCAGAGACGTTTTTTGTGACGGCGTATTTGAACATAGTTTTTAGGGAGAGCAAAACGTCGCAAACGGTCGTTTAAAGTAGGAAGCGTCGTTAACTGTTTGTAACCGCTTTTCGCCGTTAATTTCCAAACTCCGATTTTACCGTCCTGATGCGCCGTGAAGATTTTTCCACCGGAGAAGCCGACGGACTTAACGGTTCCTGAGAAAGGATCTTGGCCGTTGAATGTATCGAGATGAGCACACATGTCACGATCGTAGATACTGACTTCGTGTCCAGAAACGGCGAAGAGATAACCGCCATTAACGGCGAGAAAAGTAACGGGAAAACTCGGTTCCCGGAGTTTAAAGGAGGGTAACAGAGTGAGATACGGAGACGGCGGAAGTATCGGTGGGGATTTTCTGAAGTGAAGGAACGGAAGGAAGCGTCTGGAGAGAGAGATTGCTATGGAGACTGCTCGAGCCATTGGTGACGTCGCTGAGTGAAGATGATGACGTGGCACTATCGGTGGAATCCAAATGAGTCGGCGATTTCGGTATTCGTTTTCTCTCGGAATCGAAAGCTTAGAGATAAGCCTCATGGTCGTGAAGAGTGAAATGGCCACGTGGCAGGTAAGTACAGAGCTCTTGTTTCTAATTTTGAGTTTGGAACTAAAAAGATTGATGGTACTATTTGTACTTGTAGACGACCGAGGCTATTTTGGTAATTCAAAAAGCAAATAGTCAAATATCGAATGGTGTGATTGTGGGGGCATAAAGAAGAAACAAAAGCTTTGGAAATCAATCAAAACGAAAAGAGAGAGACATTTGGGATTTGCGTTACAGCATTGATGAGGTTGGATGGTAGTGAATTGGCAGCACGGGTTAAGGGATAGAGAGTAGGACCCAAATAATTATGAGATACTGTAATGAATAGCTAAACAAATTAGGTTTATGACGATAACAGGAACACTTTTCATGAGTTGAATAGTTGTGAGAATTGTAATAAATGGGTGTTGAGTGCATTGTAGGGAACTTGGACGAAAAATGATTAAGAGTTTGGTCGCATTGTTGCTGGAAAGTGGCTGATAAAAGAGAGGTCAATTGTCAAAACTAATCTACATTTATTTATTTAGCCGATAACCAAACAATAATAAAGAAAAGTATTTATATAAAATAAGTAGGGCAAGATAGGTCGGTCGTTATCAGGAGTGGACTGGGAAGCATCGATGAGGCTGAGATTGCCAGCCCAAAAATAGTGAAAGGTTTGAGTTGTAGGAAGGCTCTTGCGTCTTTCTCATATCTTTCTTACAAGTTAAAATGAATCTACTCTGACTTGTAAATATTGGCTACATAAGCTTTCGTTTTCGTTACGGTTTTCATAGAAACCATCATGACTTTACTTTCAACATTTTATTTCTAGAAATTCTATGAATGACATTATTTATTGTATAGCTAAATGTGGACGGACATCTTCTGATTCATTTCAACGAAAAATCATAAAGTTTTGGATTTTTGTTGTGTTTTTCTATGTAATATTCTTCATTTTGGTACCATTTGGATTAAAATTTTGCAATTATTTTCTGTGTTGTCATAAGTATATATCTTTGGTTATGTGACAAAAAAGACGAAGAAGTATTTTTGTTATTGAATATTCAATTACAAAATTGTCTATCATTCCTTCTTAATATATAATCTTTTTGTCAACCGACTGGATCCAAGTCAAACATACCAAAAACCCTCTAACATATTATATGTGGCAAACACGGTTTTTTGGAATCAAATTTAAGTAGAAAAATACGTAAATGTGACATTCAATCACTTGACCAAAAACTTTTCTCCTCTTAAAATATAAGTTGTTAAGTGTTGCTAACAAATTATCATAGTATATAATAATATACATAACTAATTGATTTAGCATGTTTAATTTGATAGAAATTTAATTTTATACCATAACGGATTACCTGCTACATCTTAAAGATCTATTCGTGCTTTAATGTTATTTGAAACTAGATAGAAGTAGAACCTCAAAAGAGACAACTATGACGCTCCAACATTCTTAGAGGGAACAAACACCTAAATCAAACCGAAAAAAAGAATAAAGAGAAAGACAAAAGAATTTAGATGAGTTAGGAGTTAGGACCGAAAGAGACCAACAAAAAGAAAAAGAATAGAGGTAATGAATAGAGTTAGGACCAAAAGTGAAAGACACCAATACTAAACCGTATTCACTACGCGTACGGCTTTTACTTCACTCGTTGTTGGGTCCTTC